>VMDR010030834.1:0-12237 GCA_007922815.1 Macrotus californicus
CAAGGTTAAGTAAAAGTGGTGAGCATGGGTATTATTCTCATTCCCAATCTCAAGTAGAAAATCTTTGTCAAATATATAAAATTCTTAACAAAATGTGAATAAATTGAACTCTATAATATATCAAAAAGGGCAATGTATCATGCCCAAATTGGACATTTCAGCAATGCAAGTCCTTGAGTGAGATTGCCCTTTAGTGCTTCTTTCAGTAATTGCCTTGTCAGATTTTGCCATCCAAGTTATGCTAGACTCATGAAACTAATAGGGAATGCAGTTTCTCTTTCTTTTCTCAGGAGGATTTTATATAAGATTTCTTCCTTAATCATTTGGTAGAATTTTCTGGAGAATCCATAAAAGCCTCAGGTTTTCTTAGTGGAAAAGCTTTGGCTTGTGGAGGTGTGGGCCATTAACAGCTATGGGCCATATACAAATTTGAACCTCTTCATTATAACTGCACATTGCCACTGGAAGGCTCACCTCCCCTTCAAGTGCATACTCTTCTGGAAGGTCAGAATTTTTCTACTCCTTGCCTGCAACGCCAATGCCCATCTTGGAAGCTTGCACACTGCAGATGCACAATGATTCTAACTGAAATGATGACATCATTCATTCACGAGTCATCCTGGTCTTCATTTATCTCATTGATGTCTATGGAAAGGTTAGCCTATTCTCTGAGAGCTAATAAGAGCCACAAGAATTTATGAGCATTTTAGCACATGGACATCAGCCGTCTGGGTGTGGGGTGGGAGACCAAAGAAGAGGCCTTGGTGATCAGTCTGGAGGAGCTTCCAGTCTAGTTCAGGAGACAAAAATGCACATGGCAGTTGTAAGAAACAAAACATTTTCCTTTCTAGTCATTGGAGAACACGGACTTTAGATCACATTATTGCTTTCAAGGGTTGCACTGAGCAGACATAGCTCTTCCACAAGCACTCCTTTGAGAAATCTTGGGATGATGCTATCCCCTCAATAATTTAAGGGTTCTATTATGTGGTAACTTATACTTTACTACTGGGCTTAAAATTTTATATTGCATTCTTTAAGAGCCTGGCAATGGACTGCAAAACAGGCGATGTGAAATACCTCGGAAACACGTCCATAATATCAGCATCACTCTCGTTCCCGGGTGGGAAGGGAGGTGAAGTAGGGCTGTCTTGGCAAGTACAGGTCTTAGAAAGAATGAGTGCAATACAGGGCTGCTCACATGCATTGTTCTCTGTGCCCAGAGCCAGAGGCTAGGGTCACGGAGCAAGCCTAGAAGAACATAACTAACCCACCAGAAAGCAACACCGCCCTGCTAGGGATCAGGGTGGGAACTCAGAACCCACACTGGTTAAATGGGTAAAACAGGGAGCAGTAGATCAAAACACAATTCAGAAAAGGAATTAAACTAATGCTGCAGGTGACTGGCTTTTGTTCTCAGTGATTCCTGGCATCCTGAGTATGAACCAGATTAATTTAAAGACTCTAAGGAAATCCTTACTTTCAGGGAGAGGGGCAGCCTAATCTCGACAGCCAGAGACTGGGTTTCAATCCTGTGTTGGCCTCTCACTAGCTGTTTGATCTTGGGAGAAAAGCAAACAAACAAAAAACAGGTCATCTTCCCAAGTTTCAAGTTCTCCATCTGTAAAATTAAAAATAACTAAATTTCATGGTTGTAGCCACAGTTAATGAGATAATGCAGGTGAAATTTCCTACCACAATGTTAGACGTATAAAAGGCAGTAAATGCTATTTCCACATTACAGCTTGTATTAGTTAAGGTAATGTTAGGAGCTGTAGTAAATATACCTTGAATTCTAAGTGCTACAATTCTAATTTTAACCCAATAAGGATCCTTTGCTCCTTCACATCACAGTCCAACGTGAGCATGTGTGGCTGGGCAGGCTCCCACAGGGTAATGCAGGGACTCAGGCTCCTGTGTCTCAGGGACCCCCTTCTCCAGGGTTATCAGTGTCCCCTTTACTCAGTCCACAAGGGCAAAGGAAGACTAGGAAAAAGGCAACTCTTATCCATTTTGGTCCAGAAGTAACACATCAGTGGCAGGTCCCAGCAACCCTGAGGTTAGGAAACTCAGTTCTTACACAAGGTTTCTGGGCAAAGTTTCCCATCTTCCTCACTGGATCATGAGAACCCATTGTCTTCATGATCCTGAAAAGTAAGCACCACTCTTCATTCATCCCAAATGTGATCAACTTTGGTTAAAAAACAGTCACTATTTCTTTCCAAGGCCATTTGTTAATGTAAATACTCTCGAAAAGATATTTGGAAACAATTTGACTATCAATGGGTAAGAACCTGGGCAATTCTAGGATAATTGCCCCCACCACTTACAATGCCTGTTTTTGTAGACAAAGAAACTGAGATTTTAAAAGTGTACTCCCGGAGGTCACTTGTTGGCAGGCAGTGAGTGGAGAAACTGGAAGCACAACCTTGGTCTCCTTGGTCTCAAAGCTGTATATTGCTTCTGGTGAGGAGTGGCATTTGAGGTCAAAGGCCAATTTTTTACAAATGAGAAAGCTGCCATGTCAACAGGGTGCCTCAGCTGAGACACTAAGTTACTAAGTGATAGAGCCAAGACTTGAGCCTGCATCTTCCTTAGCCTCAGACCACGGATACCATAACACAGTGTTTAAAAGCTACACTCCAAGGGTGACTAGCACAGGTGCGGAAACAATCACATAGAAATCCCATTCTCCCGTCTTAACGCAGGCTTGGGTCTCAGTCAGTTACTTATCCTTTCTGAGACTCAGATCCCTTTTCTACTAACTGGAAAGGAGCCTTTCATTATGAGGTTGCAGTGAGAATAAAAATAAAATCACATGTTTTAAAGCAGCAAAACGCAGTGTCCAGCATGTTACTGACCCAAAGCGTTGTGAAGAACAAGAGCCTCAGAGTTGGACTGCTGGGTTAGAGTGAGCTGTTATTTACTATCCGTGTGATGGGGCAATTTAATGTCCCCTGGGCTCAGCTACTAAAGTATCTGTACAATGGGGATGATAATAGCATCTATGTCCTAGCTTGGAGGGAGGATCAAATAAGGTAATACATATAAAGCACTTAGAATGGTGCCTCAGATGAAGTAAGGACTCAAAAAGTACTAGTTCTTATTACTAGTGGTATATATAGTATAGCTGTTGTATAATAATTGTCCTTGTTACAGTCGTGACGTCAATATCTATACCACTGCTGTAAGGAGACACATCTGCTCAGGGCACCTCCTCAAGGACCTCCTCTGGGAGCAGGGCACATAACATGTAGGTCTTTTGGTCCCTCACCCCACTTCAGTCAGAACAGCTCAACTTGCATCTGTCTTCTTCATCATCTCTCTATGGACGGGTTTCCTCCAACAAGGCTCTCAGTGTCAAAAATAAAGCCTAACTACTTCCTATGTTTTTTGGCTTCTTGCCTATGCTAGGTCTGAGATAAGTGCCCCCCACCTCCCTGTAAGATGGTGGGAGGTAAGGTTGGGATGGGGAACCGTAGCAGCTCTGCTTTCCCCTGTTGCTTTCTATGATGCCAAATTGTGCATCCTTTCACCTGTCCTTAGTGACTTTCACTGCAGGTGGGTGGAGGTTGGGGAACCAGTGTGAAGGGGGGGAATGGAGGGAAAGAAGCAGGAGGGAGCAAGAAGCAAGGAACCCATGGGTCCGCTTAAACTTGTGTGCTCTACCTTTGAACTGAAAACCACCAGTTCTGGGACTTGAGCCAAGCAGATGATAATAGGAAGGTTGACTCTGGATGTAGATCAACCCACGTTTTCCAGTGTTCTCCTAGTAACACCAGCAATATTTTTACCTCCCGCTATCAGTCTTCTCTGACTGTTTCCCAATTGACTCCTCTGGCAGTGGGGCAGAAACTATATAGTAACTGGTTTGTTATATATTGCTAATACAAATAAGCCTAAAATATAATAGCAAGAACAATAATATTACACATATGCGCATTGATCTAGAATTTTCCCTTATGTTTAGTTTTTAAATGCAGAAGTCCAGTTCCAGAGAAGTTCAATGCCAAAGTGCTCTTTTTCTCTGAGGTGGTACGGGTACAGGTGGAATCCATGCCTCCATGTACCTACTCCGATATTCTTCTCACTCACTGCACTTCACTTTGTGCTCTTTAAAACACAACTGGTAAATGAGGTTATGTGGCTGAAAATCGACCACTGGGGCCATAGGACTTCCTCTTGAGATACAGGATCTTTTTGAAAAATACTGCTAAGCACATTATTGACAATCAACAACTAGTCAATATTCATTTGAACCACAAAAATAAAATGAATGATCTCAGATGGGAATTGGCATAGCATTTCAAAAGTAGCCACACAATTCAGAAATGGCTTTGGAGAACTCTGGTGCTGAGAGACTACTAACAAGTCACAGAGATGACTGGGACACTACAGGCAGCAATAATAATGATATACACTTGACTGTTTTAGTCATAGAGACATCGTAGAATTTTATGCCAAAAGGATCGTTGAATGGTTTATAATCGAGCCAGAGAAAGGAATAGCAAACAGAAGAGACTGAGTTTAAGAGTAGCAAATAAAGCCTCCTGTCGGGTAAATGAAACGAGTTGATATATCACTAAGTGGCATTCACAGACTTGTCTGTGGCTCCATCAGGAAGCCCGTCTCGCTGGCCATGATCCAGCAGTCAATGAAATCTGCATTGAGCCACAGCAGTTTTCTGAATAGAAAGCAGCCCCAAACTTATCCTGACAGCTTTGCCTCTACATCGTGGCTCAGGAGAGTTGAGGGGTTGCAGATCGGTAGAGTAATTATATTATGCCGGTAAACAATAGGAAAAGTCCAGGGAGGCATGGAGGCGGGTGTCTCTTGAGGGAGACCTGAGCAACTGGCCTAGAAGAATAAAAATATTAAATGTTCTACTCCAAGACCCAGCCAAGGGCCAACATCTTCATTTGACAGGGTCTGTACTTTGAATTTGATGTTTTTAGGTGCCTGCTGTGGCTTCTCCACTGAACAGTTCAGTCAGCATCCATGAGCTCTGGTGTGACCTTGAAAATGCCTTGTGAACCGAAAAGTGGGTGAATGTAAAGAGTGGTTGTTATCTTTCAACACAAGACTTTTGAACTCATGCACAGGATTGTTTTAAAAATAAGTGAGATATAATCCCTCTCTGTCTTCTGAGAATTTTGTTTTTTTTTTATTTTGCTATTATACCCTGTTAATAACTTTCTGTTCACACACTTTTCTTAGATATTCTTGTACACGTTTTTTTTTTTTTTTTAAGTAAAAAGGAGCCCTGACCAGGTGGCTCAGTTGACTGCAGTGTCATTCCATAAACCAAAAGGTTGCGGGTCTGACCAGGTTACATCTAGATTACGGGTTTGATCCCCAGTTGGGGCACATAGGGAGGCAACCAATCAATGTTTCTCTCTCACATTGATCTCTCTCTCTCTCTTCCCTTCAATTTCTCTAAAATCAATAAATATATCCTTAATAATAAGATAAGATAAATAAAATAATAAAATAAAATAGAATTTGTTGGGCTTACTATGTTCCTACAATTACTAAATGTTTTCTAATCGTTACAATAGCCATGCAGAAGCAAAGAAAAACAAAAAGCATTTCATGACCCAACAAGTGTGTTGGATTCAAACCCACAACTTCTCAGTACACATTATTCATTACTAGACCTTGAGGGCAGGTACCTTGTAGAGTGCCTGCTACTTGCCAGGCACTGCTGTGTGTTTTACATAGCATCTCTCAACTACTAACTGTACTTTAAATTAAGGAAATCAGAGGTCAGAGAGGTTAAGTAACTCAGTGTTATAGTGTTAGAGTTCCCAAGTAGCAAAGCTGCAAGCTAAATCCACGTGGCTCTGGTCCCAAAGCTCTTTGTCTCCATGCCTTGCATCCCATCTGGTCGATATAGTCAGAGGCCCATCTTATGGTGTTTGTACTTCAGGGCACCTTGATCAGGTGCTTATGTTGTTTACTTTAATATTTGAGGTAGTTATTTTAATTCTGAATTTTAACAGAGTAATAGTAGGATTTGTTGATAATGACTGCGGAAAGACCCACCTGTAAATTACTAATGATGACTTGAAAATAAGGGTCTATAGGAAACTACAAGATATTCATATAACTGAGAGGTGGTATCACCTGCAAATCCTCTCTCCCTAAAGTGGCTGTCCCGAGTCTTACCTTGGCATTCTCGCTCAGGCGTAGGCATGGACAGAATACTGTCTTGGGGTGTCACAGCCCAGGACTCGGAAGCCCTCCTCGGTTTCTATAGAGATTTCACTACATGGGTCCTCTCTCTCTTTGAGCTTATAGTCTAACCAATAAAACAGGAGCTTTGCTACTGAACTGTTTGTGTGTGATTGATCTCCCTAGCTCTATCTTCCCAATAGCCTTTTCTATCTTTCTTCCTTTGGAAAACCATTCCTTCCCACATCCATTGGCTTCTGATGAGGCTGCAAAATATAAAAATATACTTTGCCTTATAGCAGTGAGTAGGGGATAGAGAGATCTGGCAGGTGATGTCCATGAACCAGTCTGTGCCTTCATGGTCCTTACAGCCAGAGGAAAGAGACAGGAAATGAAATAAATAAGCAAACTACATAGTATGTTCAATGCTGTTACTGTTCACTCCCAAGCCTGATGAGTACTCCCTTTCTCAAGTACCTGCCTCTTTTGGCCTCTTCACCAAAGACATTCTGCTGAAGCTAAAAGGGTGCCCAGTCCTTGTACATGGCTGCCCGGAAAGGCTAGAGAGGAAATGTGCTGACATTCTGTAGAAAATACGTCCATTTCCCCACCCCTCGGTTGATTATTCTGAGGCGTATTCAAAAGGGTCATCCATGGAGTCTCTGGAAGGACTGAGCCACAGTTACCCACAGTGGAATCCCCCTCATACGCTCACCCATCGCTGACTTAACCCCCCTCTGCCTCACTTTCCTCATTCCCCCACTTATGTTGTAAGTGCTCTGGGATTTGAGTCAGTTAATAAGACAAAAACAGTCCCTTCTCTGCCCCTGATGGCAGAGGGCCACAGTGCCATGCCTCTCTGTAACCTCACATCACTCCAGATTATTCTCACCCTCCACTAGCACCGTCACTGCACTGGGTGGTGTAATGGGAGGGGTGACTCCACTCCTCATCCCTGTTGCAGCTGAACTCCTGGTGCCCACGTCCATCTCAGACCGCTGCCCTAATCCACCTCCACCAAAACTGGGTAACAAAGTAGGAAGATATGAGTACCCCGATGTCAAATGCATTCTTCTCTGTGTAACTGTAATGATCAGGGCCGGTGAACACTGACAGGAGGGTGATCCCCTTCCTCACCCATGGGCCCTCTGGCACAAAGGGTCCAAACTGAGGAGTGGAATGGAGCTTCTGCTTCTGGCCATAGGAGAAGAACAAAGACTGAATTTATTTGCCTACTTTAAATACTTAAAAAGCTGAGAAAAATTCATACAAACAATGGTTTTCAAACTTTGTCCTTCAGGCAGGCCATAGAGTGGCCCCGGAGAGAAGGAAAATGAATCAAGTGATTCCTGCAAATGCTCCCAATTTACTGCCCAGAGAGAGCACGGTGGAGTAAGCCACACCCAGTCCCTGGTAGAGGCAGAGGGCATGTTTCAGGGAGACCAGTGTGGCTGGAAGCCACGGGGCGGAGGGCCCGAGAGGACAGAGCTGCGCAAAGAGAGGGAAGCTGAGGCAGCTGCGAGGATCCCCCTCGGTCTTTGGCTGCATACTGGTCAGAGCACAGGTGTGAGAACAGTGGTACGTGGGGGAAGAACTGCCAGAGAGGGGCAGGCTGCACTATCCCAGGACTCACACTGGCCAGAGGACAGTTTGGGTCCTGCCAGCTAGAGAGGAGGGCCTCTGAACATACAGGCAGTGTGCAGCGTCACAAGAAAGGCACAGCCACATGGAGGACCAAGTCAGCACTGGACTGAGGCGGGGCAGGTCCTAACTACCAAAGCTGAAAATCGAGCCTCACAAGGATATGTAATTTAACTGTGTACTCAGGGAAAAGAGGACAAAAAATAGTTTTTAAAACACACACACAAAAAAATATCCAGTATAAAATACACAAATTCACCAATAAAAATTAAAGCTGTTCAGTGAATTTGTAAGAATTAATACATGGAAAGAAGAAAAATCAATCCATAGGAACAAACCCAAAATTATAGATGATAGAAGTTAGCAAACAGAGATATTAAAGTATCTATAATAATTATATCCTTTATAGTCCAAAAAGTAGAAGTATACAAGTACTTGATAAGGAGAAAAATGGAAGATATTTTTAAAAACACAAATCAAACTTCTAGACATGCGAAATACACTGTCAGGGATTTTTAAAAAAGTACTCTAAATGGGATTAACAGCAGACTATATACTACAGAAAAATAAAGATTAGTGACTTTGAAGGCATAGTAATAGAAACTATTCAAAATAGTTTGAGAGTCCATCACACTCCTAGTAATACTCCTAGTAATCATACATCATACTCCTAGTAATAGGAGTATGTTTCCCATTCTAAAAGAGGAAACACCAATAAAATGTCTAAGGTAGGCTGACCGTTGGAGAAGCTGAAGGATGCTGCTTGAAAGTGCACAGGTGTGAAGGTAGCAGTTGGTAAGCACTAGCTTGGGGCAGAGAGAACTAATCTAGAAGAAGAGTCATTCCTTGAAGACTTGTAGTAAAGGGGGGGGGAGTACATTACAGAATTAGAAGACACTATTGAGCAGCAGCCAAAGACAAGGTGACATTGGATTTACAAAATTACCCAGACGAGGGACCCTTGAACAAAGAAATCTAGTAGTTGTCCCAAATCCCCCTACCCTTTTCATAGGTATATTAATTATTGTTATTCAATAAAATCCAAGGCCCTTCAGAATGGACATAAATGATAGGAAAAGGCACATGAAATCACTATAAGAAGAAAATAAAAAGTGAGTACCAAAAATTTTCAGTTGATTAAATGCTCTCTAAACCCTACCCAAAGTAAGAGAAAACTCTAACACAATACACCAGCATGAAGTAAGTAAAATAAGCAATAGCAAAGTTAAAATAATACCATGAATTAGAAATTTAAAACTCAGAATAAAAGAAGATATATCAAGTATGCTGAAAAATACTTCACAAGTTGAAGAAAAAGATGAAATCATATCAGGAAGAAAAAATAAATTATGATGTAAAAAGGAGCATAGATTATGCTGAAAACACAATAAGAGATACTGAAGAGAGTAACGCAAACAACCAAGAGAACAGAAAGAAAAGGTCTAAAAAGCTGTGGAAGGAAAGAGATTTCAAAGATAATCAAAGAGGATTCAGGATATGTACAATATAGTTTCCGGGAAAAACAAAAAACAAAAAAGAAAGAAAGAAAACAATGGAGCAGAACTAATATTCAAGATTCTAATCCAAAAAAAAAATTCCAAAATATAATAAGTCCTAAATATTCATATTAGAAAGAACTACAATGAACCTGAGAAATTTTATCCTGAATGGTCACCTTCAAGGCATACCCCAGTTTTAAAGCACCCTACCCCCGACAAAGGAAAAAAGTTATTTACAAAGAAGTAAAAAAGTCAGGTTGTCATAAGACTTCTAAACAATAGCATAGATAGAAAAATATGGGTGAAAAAATTTAAAACTCTGGAAGAAAAAGTGTGAATCAAAGATTCTATACCCAGCCCAGGTATCCTTCAATAATTAAGTCTAACAGAACAACTCAAACATTTGAAAATTCAGGGGATCTAAACCTTGGGTTCTTTTCCAAGGTATCTACTAAATTGAGTTTGCCCAACTAGGGCCTGTGGGGTAAAACCAGCCTGCCACCTGTTTCTGTTAGTGGGACACAGCCACACCTACTTTACCTGGCAGGGGGTGGGGTTGGCATTGCAATGGCAGAGTTGAGCAGTAACACCAGAGCCTGCATGGTCCATAAAGGCTGAGGCACTCACTAGCTGGCCTTTTAATAGAAAGTGTTTGTCAATTCCACCACTAGAGAATGTGCTTTATCCAGATGAGAGACAAACTGGCTGGAGGTATATAGAGACTACATACAATTGTAGATTGCAGAGATGAACAAAGATGAGGACGAGGGTGGGAAGAGAATATGTAAATGTCACAGGCTCTGAGAAAGTAACGTGAAAGGAGAAAAGGGGGGAAAGAACGATGTCCTTAATTGCTGCTCCCTCCTTTATCTTAGCGTGTCCTCATCCCTACACTCGGGCGGCCATAGCGCTGAGCTGTGTACAGTGCATTCTCAGTGGATTCATTTTGATTAATAAAAACAATGGTTCTGATCCTGAATCCAAAGTTTGGTTCTAATTCCGCTGATCAGTCCTGTCTGTCAGAGAGCTGAACTACACTGGAGCGACCAAGATGCACTGTGCCCTTCTAGATTAAAGCGCTACGGTGCAAACTCCTGGAATGTTGTCGCGACCCCACCAGGATCTTCACCCTCGTAGTTTTACCATTCTAATGATAAGAGAAGGCATAAACACATTAGGATTTTCCCCCAAAGCAGAGAGAAAACCTGCCTAAGCTCTTCATGCCTCCTTTTCCAGGGTTCTATACTTAGCCTTCCCAACTGGGGTCATTGGAAAGACCCTCTCAAGGAGGACCTTACCTGCCAGCCTCCTGGAGAGACAGGGAAAGAGCCATGATCCTCAAAGAGAAACTACCAAGGGAACGAAACATTTCAAAGTGGGTTCTTCTGCCTAAGAGAGAACTGGAATTACTTCTCCTACCAAACTACCCGTCCCTTGTCTGGTGTTATGGCCTAAACAGTGCTCCTGAGGACCCGCTGAGTTTTGTCTTTAAGTTCCCCTCACAGGGCTATGGGAGAGAGGGGTGCCTTTCTCAGGAACAGAATGAGCCTGCCACAAATGACACGCTCACAGCAGGAGCTTGACGACTTTTTGCAATAGTGTTAAAAAATGCAACAATAGCCCAACTCTGCCCAGAGAGAACCACAGCAGTGTCATTTGGCTCTCTTCAGTGGCTGGTCCACACTTTTGTTACTTTATTGCTCACAAGAACCACTCTGCATCCCCTGGTGACAATATTTACCCACATAAAATCCAAAATTAGATTTCACAAGGGGGGGGTCGTGGGCATAAACACAGCAGTGACAATGTATGTGACTGGTAAAATGAGCATGAAATATGCCAACTTAAGCATTTGCCTAATTTCACATTTACATATTAAAGATTCTATTGAAAGATGGGGCACTTTTTGCTTAGTCAGGAGAAGAAAATGAAAAGAAACTACAAGGTGCATGCACGGCTCTATGTGATAAGCATTTCCTTTTCCTTTGCAAATTTATCCATATTTTCTCTGAAAAAAAAAACCCTTCTTTATATTTCTAACTAACACTGCAACAGGAGGATGATATTAAATATCCGCATCACAAAATTAGTATTAGTGTTGCAGTTTACTCGGTGTTCGCTCAACCTGAACAATGCATTTCACATGTTTAACTGCTTTTCTCTCTTGTCTATGTTGAGCATGTACAATTCAACAAGAAAATCCATCAACATAGACGCCTAAGTCAAAATTGCTCTGAACATTTCCTTCATTCCGCATGCAGATGGACATCGTGCCATGGGGAAAAGAACAGGTTTTGCTAATGTTTTCCAAAAATACTCTGAGCGGAAACATTTGGTTGAACCAACTGACTCAACACATCTCTGAGCCTAAAAGTCCAAGCTCAAAGCCCTCAGATTCAAGGTGCACACCCTGTGGAAGCTCTGGGACTAAAGAATTTTTTGACACCAAAATGAGTCTTTGCCACTGAGGCATAGAATTTTCCTGTAATTTCCTGAGATCCAGAAAAGACACCCAGACTCCCCACAGTCTTACATACATGGAGCTTTGAGCCATAGGGGCCTTTGGCTGGGAGAAGACGGGTTTCCAGATGGAAGTTCCAAGCTTATCAGGAAAGAAGCAGCGAAATATACACAAGACTAGAAATGCACTTCTTCCCATTGCAAGGCTTGTGAACTTGACGGTGCTACATAGCCATTCAGAGGTTTCAAATTGTAAACAGAGACCTTGGAGATTACCTGACAGGTAAACCACCTATACCAAGGAGATGGCCACTAAACTTATCAGTCAATTCACTAAGAAAACCTTCTGCGACAATTAATTGAACTAATATTTTAAAAATCTATTATGCCAACATAATGTATGTATGCACTTGTGAGTTACATACATTCTAAATAAACTAAACTCATTCCAGAATATGTGCTT
>VMDR010030835.1:0-12236 GCA_007922815.1 Macrotus californicus
ATAGTTTGATATCAGGTATTGTGATCCCTCCTACTTTGTTCTTCTTTCTCAAAATTGCTGCAGCTATTCGGGGTCATTTATGGTTCCATATAAATTTTTGAAATGTTTATTCTATGCCTGTGAAATATGTCATCAGTATTTTGATAGGGATTGCATTGACTCTATAGATTGCTTAGGTAACATGGACTTTTATGTTTACATTAAATTCCCAATTTTCTTATTAGTAAAATATTTTCATAATTATAATTACCTTTGTAAATTTGAAGTGCCAAGCAGTATAAGAATCCTACAGTTATAACAAGTTTTGTGCACTATTTTACATTGTTTATATCATTGATTCTTCAATACGTCATTTGTTTCTTTTATCATCTAACTAATACCATTTACTCAATTGACTCACCAGGACTTCTTTTAGTAGCAATTATTTCAATATGTCACACTTCAGAGAAAAATATCAGATCTTGGAGAGCTTGAATTTTTTGCTTTAGTTTTGTCCAAAATTGCTTTGTATATTAGGTCATAAAGCATTCTTAAAAGTAAATTAGATACATTCAATTTTTATGGCTATAATTTATTTATTTTAGGTAACTCTTATAGAACAATATGAATGTGCTTTAAATTATTTTATGATGTCTTCAGAAATTATGTTCATTGTAACATCAGAAACAATTTTGAATTTTTCAGTTGATCTTACAACTTAGTCATTGATGTTTTTCCATTTTCCTTTTCTCCCTCTTGAACTTTCTAGTAAAACCAACATCTCTTCACAATTACCAGAGTGAATGTAATGTCTGGTTTGGTTCTAAAATCTTTGAGTTCTGAAATATATTTAAACCACATCCCTATGAATGCTATAGAGGTAATACTGTTGATTTTAACTTTGTAAGGCATAATGGACAGGATAATTTCAAACATGCCTAATGAATCTCTGAAGATACTTACATTTTAGTTTATTCCTAATACAAACTAACGTCCTCTGTATGGAACACAGGGAACACAACTCATTCAATAGTACTCTCAAAGTGTGAATTAGTGATTCAGACATTATGATTTATTTCTTAGTGTCGTGCTGTATGATGTTATTGCCAGTGGGAAAGAATGTGTGCCTGTGGTGATCAGAATGGTTTTTATATCATTGGGTTGGCCAAAAGTCCACATGGATTTTTTTCATGAAATCAAAGACACCTTTTTTATTTTCACCAGTAACTTTATTAATTTGGATATTTTGAGTATGTCAGCTATCTCCTGTATGGTATAACATTATTGTTATTAATTAATATCTCAATTTGATTGCTATCTACTTTTGCTGGTCTACTTCGCTGTAGAGCATGGTCCAGTGAGAAATCTCCAGCCTGAAACTTTGCAAACCACATTTGACAGTTTTGATCAGTCACAGTGCCTTTGCCACACACTGCACAAATCTTCTTTTGCGTTTCAGTTACATTTTTACCTTTCATGAAATAATAAAGTATAATATGCAGAAAATGTTGCATGTTTTTCCATCTTCAATATTAAAATGGCAACACAAAAATTCACCAGTTTTGATTTTTTTAAGTGCACGCTGATATGACAGCTGTCACAATACAATCTAACGAAATTGTTTCAAATGAAGTTAAAGACAACTAAATGTTGTTAGAGCCATCCTATGGAAAAAGTCAAACAAATTTTTTAGCCAACTTAATGCTTTCTGCAGTATTGCCTCTCTGCTCACATCCTTTCTGAAAAGTACCTGCTCCCAATTAAAGCTTCCACTATGGGCAATGTTGAACCTAGGAAGTTTCTTTGTATGAAGTGACCCTGCCCCTCAAAGAAACTGAACAGGCTTTCTTAACCAGGAATTTGGAATTTAAAATACTCAAAGTAAATGAATTACCCAGTTAAAAAAAAAAAAAAACTGAATCCCGACATTATAGAGATGTGACTGGAAGTTCTCTTTCTAAAAAAAAAAAGCCAAATGGTGCTTGGGAGACTGCCTGTTGTGTTCTGACTCCCAATTTTCTTCCACTACCTGCTTCAAATCGTCTATGCCAGTCTGATTACATTTTTACTCATTGTAACCTAATAATCCTGAGAGGTATTTATTATAAATCAAAAAAGTGAAAGACATTTTCCTTAAATCTCCTTTCATATAAAACTACCAGATCCGAAGTATATGAATAATGAAATATGTGTATATCAACCTGAAAAAGAATTTTTCAATGTTAAGGTGTATTTACATATTGGAAAATCATAAGCACTTTTTTCCACGTGCTTTTGGTCACAACAATCATGTAAGATGTTCTCTAGTTCTGCATCTTCTTGCCCCTCTGTCAAACCTGAATGAACTCTAGCGTTGTTTTGCTTGACCTTAATGGAAAGTATACTTATTTGCTCAAGTAAGAAATTTTCTCTATCTGTTTCTAGACTAGTATTTTTCCAAGTTGTGCTTTACCTATTTCAAATTCAGTATATTTTTATGATTTAGAACTCTTTTGCTTGTGATAAGAAAAATCCCAACTTTGAAATAGCTTAGATAAAAGAAGAAATTTATTGCCTCTCACAATAACAGTTTTTAACATTGGACTTCAGGTCTGGCTCAGACCATAGCTAGTAATCTTTTTCTCTTTGTCTCTTGACTCTGCTTTCGCATGGAAGCCTCACTTCTTAGGTAGGTGCTCTCCTTCTCATGCCCTGCCAGTTAAGAAATCTAGAAATCTTGTCAAAAGGCAAAGTCATTCTCAATGCCTCCTGCAAATGTCTGACCACGCCACTAAGAATCATCTTCTGTGGCCCGGGCTGGGATGCTCTGAATTGCTAGTTCTGGGTCCCAGATCCACTACTGAAGTCACATGAAGTAAGAATGGGGCAATGGGGCAGCGGGGTACTTTCACAAAGGAAAATCAAGGTGCTTTTACTATGAGGAGAAGGACACATAGATGGTGCTGGGAGGCCTAAACAAAAGTATACCTTGTGTCTGCTCAACACTTCACCCACTTCATCCGACTTCTCTTGCCCACCTCAGTTGTATGGTTTTGTTGCTGTCAGTTACAGCCTGTCAACCTATACCTTCTTATGCATTAATAGTGCATTATCTTTCAAATGAGACACATCAATTCAAAAATCATTCATCCAGGGATAGTCTTAGAAGCCCAGACCTTTTATGTGACATGATTCAAAGAGCAGCTAAAGATTTCCTTCTTTTTAAACAGTTTTTAGCTGATACTCGTGAAGAGCAGTGTCACTAATGAAAGGAAATCCTGTCAGAGAAGATGCCCACTGTACCAGAGCTGTATCATCCCACACTTCTGGCCGAGCCCTCTGCTCGGGAAACAAAGTCAAGTCTCAAATAATGCCTTTACCATTGTACCCTCTAGTATTCCAGCTGTAGGACAGTGCTGTATCATACCTTTGTGAGTGCAAATCATGTGTTCCCTGCTTATGACACGTGTTCGTGACCGTGCATGAGTGGAGCTGTTTCTGGTGATGTTATTCCAGAATGCTTTCTTTCCAGATGATGATGGAGAAGCGAATAAAAAAAAAAATGGGGCCAGGTACCACAACAGTAATAGGACTTTGCTGTTTTCTAGAGATTTGTTTTTTACTTTTTTTTTTTTAAGGGAGCGTGCTGGATGTCTCTCTAATTTTGTTCAGATGACTGCAGAACCTGGAAAGTCTGTTGCTGCTATCGATGGGTGACATAATGCTACTGGTCTTTTCATCTCAATGAATATGTATACATATATAGATGTCATTTGAATTTTTGGAAACTTTAGCTGTGCTGTCAACTTTGGAAAATCTGTCTCAGTTGTGCTGTGTTGGGTTGCCATTGTGCAGAAATTAACAGCCATATTGCTCCAGAAATGTTTGACATCATTTTTTCCATTTGTACAGGAGTAACACACTGTATTAAATATGTAAGGTCTTAATCTCCATGGGTTTAGTTACAGAAACTAATAAAGTATTCTCTAAATGATAAAAAAAAAAGATGTCCTTCTTTTTTTTCAAATATTCCTTCCCACTACCCGACACAGATATGTACTTTTTTGGATTCCAGTTGTCCTGGAGTTGTCATTTTTTAAACACAAATATCCCCTTAAAGCAGTAGTATTTTAAGCCACTAAGAGTTGGTTCTCTAGCAGGGATTATCTGATGGCTGGTGATAAAACAGTTTTCTGAGGGGCAGTGTCTAAGGGAGATGGAATATTGGATGATTTTTTGTTGGCACAACTTCAAAGATTTACTTGGTCTAACTTTACAATTTTACTTATGGTTATTCCTTCTTTAAGCCATCTTTTATACTGCTCCAACCCCAGTGGAAAAATAACAGATAAATTCTAATGACCATAAGAGAAAAGGGGGAAAAATGACACAAAGATTTCTTATTCATAGATGTTGAAAAAATGAAGGGATCTGAAGTGCCAAACCACAAGAAAGACAAGCTACAATAGCTACCCACCAGTTTTTGTGGGGTAAGACTCTTTGTCAAAGATAGATAATGCTATTCTCTTTGCAAGTTTTCCTGGTAGAAAAAATTTATTTCAATAACAGATGTTGAGATCATGAAAAATATGATTAAATTCAAGTACAAAGCAATAATGTTTTTTTGACTTGAATTGGAGAGAATTTAAGTCTTTGAATGTTTTGTTACTTTCTATGTGCCAGGCATTAATCTAGGTGTTAGAGGTGCACTGATATATAAAATAGACTAAAATCCTTAGCTTCATTGAACTGACATATTAGGGAAGAACATATGTAATCATCACCATAATATAATAAGTAAAATGTGTAGAATAGCAGAAACTCATAAATGCCATAAGAAAAATAAAACACAGAGTAAGTTAGAAGAGATGAGGAGGGGGCTATGTGGTGGCAACGGTGTGATGTTAAGTAGAAAAGACTTGATTCAGACGATACCAACATGACGCAGACTTGAAACTGTTCAGGGAATGAGCCACGTGGACACTGGCAGGAAAAAGTTGTGGGCAGAGAAGTACCCGGGTGTGAATGCTCTGGAGGACTCAGCCATGGTACCGAGGCTGGTGTGCTGGGAGTGAATGAACACGGGGGACCGTAGGGGGAGATGAGAACACAGAGGACATAAACATTATTTCACACCACGATGCTTTAGTGCCCGTTAGTTGTATCCTCTGAGGTTCTCAAAGTTTAGCTATCACATTTTTCTAGAAAGTGTTTTGATTTGTAAATATGAGTTAGGTGACTAAGTTAACAAGGTGTGAATGATGGTCTACTTTGGCTAAATGTTATTTTTACCTATTTTAAATTTCCTCAATTTAGAATCCCATTTTATAAATAAATGTGAACTATTTCCTAAATTTGTGTCTAATGTATGTTAGATGAATATTCTTAAAAATGTGATTTCTTGATAGGGCTGCAGGATGCAGTGTTACCCTACGAAGTCACAGACTGGAGGAGCAGAAAAAAGACATAGCCTCGTTGCAAAATATGCCTGAAAGTGGAAAACTGCAAACAATCTCCCTCTAGCGTCCAAGAAGGAAACTGTGCCGAATTTAGCGCGTTGGAAAGGTTTGGAAACTGCTGCATGCGGTCCCGATGACGTTCAGTTCGGGCCTTGCCGGTGACGCCGGGCCACTGTGGGCCAGTTACTGATCAGAACCCTCAATGAGTGATAAGGGTTGAATGCATCACTGTAAAGTAACCTGGCAGCTGATAAAGTTTATTTGAGATCAGTTATTATTGTTTGTCAATTGTCAATTGTAGTTTAATGTATTTTATAAACATTCGTTAGTATCAAACCCTGTGGATGGAGGTAAGGTATTTAGGGGAAAAATGACAAAAACAGAGAATGAGAGTCCCTACTCTTGATAACAATGATACATTTTGAATTTTCTGTCCTGAGTCTTTATTCCCAGCCATGCCTCTGCCACTGAGCGACAGGATCTATGGCTCCTTTCTTCCAGGAATATGAATGCTTAGAGAATTCATGTTATTTGCTTAGCATTAGCCAAAGTAAACCCAAGAAAGCCGGTCTATGAAAGGAAATAAAATATTACATTGCAAAAGTAGCTCATAATGCTATTTCTTGTCATTTTTAGTGGGAAAGTTGAGAAATGATAGAATTTTTTAATTGATAGAATTTTAGATCTTACTAATTATTTTAAAGTCAGATTTTTTTCCTTTAGATCTTGAGTTCTTGCTCAGTGTTTACTGCATTTTAACATTTTTAAATTTTGTTTTTCTATCTGCTCAAGTAATACTTGGGTATAAGTATATCTTAACATTTATAGAAGTAAGCACAAATATAAATAAACTATAAAAATTTAAGTAATATTGAAATGTATCCAATGTAAAGTGCCCTGCATTGACCCATTTCCCTCAGTCCTCATTCTCTTCCATGGATTCACAAACATTAGGAGTTTGAGCTTCATTAGAATGTTCAATATTCAGTTCAATTATTCAGTTATCTCTATTGCTGTATCTTTATCTGTATATCTGTTTGCCTACCTATCCATCCATCTATCCATCCATTCGCCCATCCCTCCCTTTGTCAGTCTATCATTTTTGACCTCACACAGTAAGTCCCCTCTCTCCATCACTCATGTCTACCTCTTTCTGCTCACCTGCTCCAGTCTCTCTCACCAAAGACTGACTTCTGTTCCTCCTGTTCACAAGACAGAAAATACTATCCATGATTCTGAGTTTGCCTCTTCCTAGCTCAAGAACACATATAGACTTAAACTATTACTTTTGGTGCTAAGTCCAAGTTTTACAGAGAAGGAAGGAGCTCAATGGCCTTACTGGTTCAGATATGACATCAAACTCATCTATAGTGGCCAGGGGGGCGAATGGTGGTGTAGCAATGTGGTGGCCAGAAACCTTGGCCTGCAACTATGGGAACTGTCAACTAGAGGCCGTTCACAGAGAAAAGGGTTCTTTGGAAAAGAGGTGGGGATCTGAGCACCCCCTTCAGTAAGTGTCTACTTACAGGTCAACTTCCTCTTTAAAAATTCAATTCAATTTTAAAGCCTACTTTTCAAAGGTGAACCCTAACACCAATAGCATTATTTTGGACATTTGTATAGGGATTATCTTTTTTTTTAAAAAAATTTATTTATTTATTTTTATAGAGGGGAAGGGAGGGAGAGAAACATCAATGTGTGGTTACCTCTCATGCGCCCCCTACTGGGGACCTGGCCGGCAACCCAGGCACGTGGCCTGACTGGGAACCAAACCAGTGACTCTTTGGTTTGCAGGCCGGCACTCCATCCACTCGGCCACACCAGCCAGGGCAAGGGGTTATTTTTTTATACAAACATTTCCGGGATATCCTCTTACACTCTCCTCTGGCTTCTGGACCTGCATTACCATTCTCCACATTATAAAATGCATTGCCTTGGGATCTGAGCCAGTGGAAGTACACTATTTTTTCTCCAAGCTAAGTTAGGATACATTGTCTGAAGTTATTACTAAAACAAAAGGATAGTATTATTGAAATCAGATGCCACTTGCAAAAGTTCAAAATATGCTTGTTTTAGGTCTATTTCCTAATAACATGTTCTCTAATTTATCATCCTTAGACCTAGGATATTTTGAGTTTATATGCTGGTGGGAAAGCTATACACTTTGATCACTTCCTGGGCTGGTGATAGGTGGTCAGGTTCTCTCTCATGATGCTGGGAGGCAGCTCCCAATCAGCCACAGGCTCATGAGAACAAACAGCAGTTACTCCACAGTGTACTATGCTGCCAGCATTGTTGGGAGCACAATTAGGGTAGGCTCATCTAAGGTATGATGTTCACTGAGTCAGGTGGATTAAATTCATTTTCAACTTATGATGAGTTTATCCTGATGAACCCCACCTTAAGTAGGAGAGCATCTGTGCACAGATAGTGGCTCTGAAGCCGACTTGTCATTGCAGGAGAGGCTAGAAGAGGTGAACTCCTCGTGATACCTTCAGGATACTCACAGACCCAGTGTTTGAATGTTTGCAGTTCTTCTGAAGAGGTTAGAAAAATATAAAATGCTATAATCACTATTCGTGATGATGCTTTGTCTCCAAGACCAGCTGTTTGTATCATTCGGGGTTTTGCCTTACAAATTGTGGATGTAGTGGCCCATAGTAGGTAGTCAATAAATATTTGATGAATGAAAAAAATGTTATTGTTACTGCTATTGTCACTTTTATATTTGGAAACTTTGAAAGCTATAAAAGTAGAAGAGTATAATGAAGCCACATATAGATATCACCCAACTTCAACAATTACCAACGATGACCAACCAAGTTTCAATGGCATCTCGCTATGCTCATCCCTTCCCGCCCACTTATACTGAAGCAAATCCCAGACATGAAGCCATCTCATCTCGTAAATATCCAGTATGTATCTTTCAAAGGTAAGGGCTCTCTGAGAAAACTCATTCACAGTAACTGTGATTGCATCTTAAAAATTAATAATAGCTTCTAACTTTATCAAATATTCATTGTATAATTTTTTCAATTTGTTTGCATGAATCAGATCTGTGCATGATCCATACTGTTCATAAAAGATGAGTCATTATTATGTAGAGCTTTGCACATGATTGAGATTTCACTGATTTCCTCCCCATGCTGCTATTTAACACGTTCCTCCATTCCCAGTATATCTGAAGTGCATACTTTTATCGAGATGCTCAATGAGATTCAATTTTTTGGCAAGACAACTTGATAGGTCGTAATGTGAACTTCCATTAAGCAGCCCTTAATGTTCAGCTGTCTCAATTTCTGTAATATCATCAAATGTTGATGATGATTGCCTAGCTTTCATAACCCCTCAGCCGTTGAAAAATGGTGATATCTTAATTTTATTATTGATTTTTCATATATTAACCCGTATGTGAAGAAAACTTCTTGACAATTCACTTGATTATCCTGAGGTATGATGAGACTGAGAAAAGCAAAATAAATGCTTACTTTTTATCTTTTTCCAAAATAGTAAGCTGGCCACTTGCATCATTCAGAGGTTACCTATGATTTTTTTATATTGTTATGAACTGATGGGTCTAAATCTGTTTTCTGAGTTTCTGTAGATCACAGCTGTTTTCCTTATTGATTCACATTTGCCCAGCAGAAGCTCTTTAGTTGGGTCCTAACTCCATTGAACATGATCCCAGCAGTCATTTATAATTTACTTGCTATCCCATCTGTCAAGACAGTAAGGCTGGTTTTGTATATTTCTTAGTTCAGACTTGAAGTTAGCATTTTCTGCAAAAGAGCACTGGATCCTTTTAGTAGAAAGTTAATAGTCATACCGAAAATTAAAATTCCAGTATGCACGGCTTATTTCTGTTTAGTCTCTTGGTTCCTAAATCTGTTTTTCCTTTCTCCAATATCAAAAATCCTGGTTTCCCACCACACAAAAGCACCTATCCCCTAGAAGCCACTGAGCAGACTCAGGATAAGTATAATGACCCTACCACTGAGAATCTGATTATTAAAAATAGTTCCATAACAGATCATTATTTTATATTGTAGTTATGGAAAATATCTATATGGTTACCTAGCCAACTCTATGGAATAAGAGTAGTTTATATCCACGATTACCTCCACCCTATTCCTGTTCTCTATTTTATTTTTATGTCAGTTTGTCTTTATTTTTTAAAAATCATAAGCAAAGACATATAGAGATACAGTAATAGATATATATATTTGAAGCCTATCCTTTCTTGGTTAAACAATAGTACCCAAGTTTCTATCTTGCATTTTTTCACTTAATGATACATCTTGGAGGTCTTTCCATATCAGTGTGTAAATATGACACTGCTTTTTACGGACACATAGAACTCCATTGTGGGCATGTCCTGAGTTTATTCAGCCAATGCCTTGCTTATGAAAATTTAGATCCTTTTCAAACCCTTCCTATTACAAATAGTGCTACAATAAATACCCCTGTGTCTTGTCCTACTTTTACTAGTGTATCTTTGGAAAAGATTCTGAATAGTGGGATTACTCACTGAGTCAAAGGGAAAATTAACATGTAGTTTGCCAAATTCCCTTCCATCAGGGGTAATGCCATTTAGTGTTCCCATCAGCCATGTACCTGGGCACTTGTGTTCCCACAGCCTTGCTGTGGGGCTAATGTTAAACATCGAGATGTTTGCAGTCTTATAGATAAGAAATGATGTATTGGTATAGTTTTAATATTTGTTTCTTTTATGGTACAAATGTTTTCATGTTTTAAATCATTTAATTTTTTTCTAAGCTCTCTGTTCATATCTCCAGAGCATTTTTCATTGTAAAGTTGTTAGATTTTTCTTTCACAGTTAAAAAATCTCTGCACAATAGGGATTTTCATCATTTGTCTCTAAGATGCATTTTTTTCCTGTTCATCATTAATTTTTTTAGCTCTGTTTATAATGATTTTTACCATGAAAAAATTACCTTTATGAAATAAATTTTCCAATCTTCCCTCTTTCACTTCTGGATTTTAAATCAGAAGTGCATTTCCATGGTTATGGAGAAATCCAGTTTTTGGACAATCCATCCATGTTTTCCTTTTACCCTTGTAGTGCTTTATTTATTTTTGACATTTAAATGTTTGATCCATGGAATTTATCTGTTAGAGTGTGAGAAATAGATCAGATTTTAACTTTTTCATGTGACTGTCTAGTTAAACCAATGCTTTAACAGTTTACGTTTTAGCCCCCAGATCGAGGGTGCTGTCCCCACCACTACTGACTTGTCCGGGTGCTGTTGGGCGCCCTTCTGAGTGTTCTATTGCGTCACGTTGGTCTTCCGTCGGCTTACCTGCCAATCGCAAAGTGACGCCTCATCGCCATCTCTTCTGCTTCCTTTTTACAGCTTTCTTCAATGCTCTCAGTTTATCTCCCAAAAGATTTTTGGTTTAATCCAATGCATTTTTAAACCAACTTTCCTGGTTTCAGAGAAAAAGAAACATGACGTCTTTTATTGTGATTACATTAAATGCATGGATTAATTCAGATACAACTGGCATCTTAATAATGTTGAATCTTCTGCTCTAATACTGTATATAATTGTCCATTTGGTTCAGCTTGCTTTTTTAATCTGTTGGGGGTATTTGTTGTCTTTGTATAGATTTTGTTCATTTTAGCTTATGTTTATACTTGAGAATTGTATTATTAGTCTTTGGCAGTTGACATGGAGTCTTCTCTCCCATTTTAATTTCTAAAGTATTTTTTTATATATGAATATGTGATTATCAGATATTAAATTTAAAAACTATTCCTTTAGTAAATTGCTTTTTGAATTTTCCTGTTGTATGCTTACTTTATATTCAAATAGAATGGTTTTACTTTAACCTTTCTAATTCTTATAGCTATAATTGTTTTTTGTTGCTCAGTTGAATGATTGATAGCACAGTGCTCAATAGCAGTGGAGATTGTAGTCATCCTCGTCTTGTTTTTTACTTTTTAATTTAAGCATAGAATGATTTTCTATTAAGTAAAGGTGCTAACTTCTGTGATGAAGTATATATATATACACACACACACACACACACACACACATATATACATATACATATATATACACACACACACTCCTCATGGATATATCAAATATATGGAGACATATAAATATAATAATATTTATTTATTTATATATCTCCATACATTTCCATTCTGTTGGTTAATTCTTAACATGAATGGTGTGGGTTGAGTGCTGCTCAATGCTTTTTCTGCATCAGTAGAGATGATCATTTGATTTTTCTCCTTAGCTCTATCATACTGACTGAGCATATTGATGGATTTCCTAAACTTATATTTCTGAATAAACCCCACTTAGTCATGGCATATTGTTTAAAAAGACTATTGCATTTCATTAACTACTACTTTAAGATTTTGTCACATCAATATTTTCAAGAAGATCGGTTTGTTGCTCTCCCTCTCCCCCTCCCTCCCTCTCTCTCTCTCTCTCTCTCTCTCAGCTTGCTGTTGCATACAGCCATTATATAATACTTGGTCTCTCTGAAGGCCATTATGTAGTCTTAGTTCTGCTGGTGATTGCATATTTAGCACCAGTCTTTATTTCAATCATTGGGGTTTTCTAAATCTTAATTTCTAGGGAAGGTTTTATAAATAATATTCTCTAACCTCTTGGAGTCACACACTATTTTGTCTGGAACTTTTGTACATGAAGGTCAATTCAGCTGTATTCAGAACCTTCAGTTCACATTATCTTTTTTTTTAATATCTTAGACATGTTACTTAATTATCTCCTGGCATAAATCATGGCTGTTGAAAGTGATATGATCTTTTTGCCTACT
>VMDR010030836.1:0-12236 GCA_007922815.1 Macrotus californicus
GAAGCCAAAGAACTCATATATATGACCCATGGGCATGAACTAAAGAGGGGGAGTGTGGGAGGGAAGGGGTGTGCAGGGTGGGGGGGGATGGGACAACTGTAATAGCATAACCAATAAAATACATTAAAAATAAATAAATAAATAATACCCAAATGAAATCTATAGCATTACAGTTTAAAATGCAAATTTTATTAAATAATATGTGAAAAGTTGCAGCTTTTGGCATAAGCCCCATCTTGACATTTATAAATTATTAACACAGCCCTATAACTATCACTAGACTAAAAAAGAACCTTTCAATTTAAAGACCAGAACATTATCATCAGAAGGAAAGTAATACAGGGAGGGAAAAAAAGAAAAGCTATGTCTTCAGAACTTTGAAAATATGAAAATAACCAAATAGGATCACACCTATGAACAATAACTGTGATAACACTGAGCAGTATTAAAGGAGGCAGAGATTGTATTTCTTTCAGAAGCAAGTAAAGCTGCTAACAAGACTTGTATTGATCATGTGTTGGCAGGCTTAATCAATATCACGCAGGTATTCTTTTCTAAGCTTTCCCCTCATATAGTGGAAGATAAAAGGATGGTAGAGCAATTGCCAGATTAAATGAGGTCTTCCCAACTGTTCAAAGTCAAGTTCCCTTGACAGATTTTCTCTATTTTATTGTCAAGGAAAAATTAAACCTACAAGCAAAATACTCATCCCATACTGCACAACCACAAAAATATCAGAGGCTGTCCCATGTAAACATGAATTAAAGAGCTCTAGTCTCCACTGACCTTTAAGAACACCTGGAAATTGCAAGCAAGGCAATATTCAACCAGAGAACATAAATCTCAAAAGCAACTGACAAATGCAACCTGGAAGGCTGAAATGTAAATGAAGCACAGAGGTACAACAGCATTCTCAAAAGAAATCCACTTTCTCAATTCAGAAAACAGAATTTCTTCTCAAATGTTTTCAGTGGAAAAACTGCCACTTTTGATTAAAGTTAATTTGATCCAATCTACAGGACCTAGGGGTATGCACAGTTCCTTTCTTTACTATCCTTTCTGCTTTATCTTGCAACTTGCAAATTGACTAACAATATGACTAACTGCCTAGAGACCTGTGCCATTTTCAGCAACTGGTGATTTATACTCTTGTTTTGTTGTTTTTAACCAGCTGGATATGATGTGCTGCTTCTTCCTCCCTACAGGTCTGTCACTTTTGATATTTTTTAAACAAATGATATGAATACGTAAGAAGCATTTTTTAGAATACTACAGAATTGTAGGAATGTGCAGAAAAGGCAAAAATAGTAAAAGGCAGCTCTTCTCACCATGAAAAACTCATGAGGTCCTCAATAACGAAGAGATTCTTAAGCATCCTGAGAGCCCCATCATCATATCCACAACTAACTTTACTCCCTAGGATCAAAAACATTATGGTACATGTTTGTGGGTGATCCTGGTAACCTTTCCCATCGACTGTAGGCTTGGTAATCAACCAGATGGGAATCAAAGAGAGAGAACTGAAGATGATGTCAAGGCTTCTGTCTCTAGTTTCTACAAGGGGGAACATGGGAATACATGTAATTGAATGAAGAAGAGATTTTTAAGTAGCTATACAGATTGAGATTAGCTACTCGGCAGCTGGAAATACAAAATGACACTCAGGTGAAAGATCAAGGCAAGAACATGGACTTGGGATTCATCAACATATAGAAGATACTAAATAAGATGACCCAGGAAAGAGTATTGTAATGAAGAGTACAAATGAAGGGCAAAATGTAAACACCATAAGCATTTTCCAAGTCATATTCCTTTAAAAGGAAAAGAAAAAAGGAGGCCCTATGACAGGCAGCAGAAAACCAACAATAAAGCCTCTGTGTAAAGTAAGTGTAGAACACATTGCTTATAAATACTCTTAAAGTTTACACTATTGTTATATTAAAGGGTCTAAAAAGCCTGTGGTAAGAGAACTACTCAACAAGTTATTACCAATAGAATCAAATACCCACAGCATACTACCCAGTATAATGTATCTCTACTTTACTTAAAAAACTTATAAATGATCAGTGTCAACTCTCATCCTTCCTTAGAACAGTACGTGAGTCATAGACAAAAGTAATAGCAATTCTACAATTTAACTAATCTTAGGAGGTCTTGGTGGGAATCTGACTCCCCAAATACATGCCACATCAACATGTACCTTAACCACTGATCAGTTTTAGAAAGGTAATCCAAACTATTCAATTGGTCATTCTCTTCATGTGTTAGTAAGCAATGTCAACTCAAACTACAGAACCACATAATGAACGATTCACTTTTCAAAATATTTTTAGATGGCAAGCTAAAGGACTAAATAAAGTAAGTTAGGTATATTTTTATAAGAGAGAAGGGAGGGAGGGAGAATATGCCAGTCAGGAGAAGGAAGGGGAAATCAATTCCCTCAATTAAAATTATAACAAATAGAAAGGGGCTATAAGGAACTAAAGATAAAAGACTCTTGAAGCCTAAAACCACCTTAGGGTAACCAAGGCAGTGGGAGTATCTCTGGCCTCAGCATGTCCTAGCCACAACCCAGTCTCTAAGCCACGAAAAGGGCTGAATCTCCATGTGTTTACCAGAGAGGACCAACAAATCAAAGTGATGAGCACCATGTAACAGGCTGGAGATAACAGCAAACAAGTGGGTATTACTAGTCCTCTACATGAACTCGGGGAAAACACTTGGGAAAATACCATCAATCCTCTTCTCAGTTCCCAACGCCCTCATTTATCTTGGACCTGAATTCTTACTCTCTGTAAACACAAATAACACCTACCCTTTGTCTCAATTTTGAATAGCTTCAGTCAAGACTTTTGAGGAATGCATGAAAGTAGGTCAAAAAGTACGACCTACCAGTTATAAAATAAGTAAGTCATGGGATGTAACGTAATAGTATGGTGACTACAGTTAATAACACTGTATTGTGTATTTGAACGTTGCTGAGAGAGTAGATCTTAAAAGTTCTCATCAGAAGAAAATGTGTGGTGATAGATGTTAACTAGCCTTATTGGGGGTGACTATTTTTGCAAAATATACAAATATCATATCATATTGTATATCTGAAACTATTATGTTTTGTATCAACTATATCTTATTTTTAAAAAATAAGGAAAGACTATATGAGGTCCCATTTCCTCCTTCACAAAACTGAGTCTCCAGTCTTCACTATATAACCTTATTCACCCACAACTCTCCAATAACAGCTTTCATATGTATCCCCTACATTTGGTTTGCTCACACTGTCTTTACTACTAGGTCAATAAACACTTGTTGAACTGTGTACCATTCAAGTCTACTCCAACCCCTCACTGTCTAACAAGTAACCCTTGATGCCTCCAAACCATGCCAAGCCACTCTTTCCCTCTTTAATTAATTTCATTTGCAGTCACAGTCTGTACTTAACAGCTTAGCATTTTAACATATATTACCAATGTAAAAATACCTTAGTACTTACTAACATATAATTTTCATATATGAATCTCTAATCCCTCTCTGTTAAGTTCAGAAACATACCCTGGTCCTAGCTAGCTTTATAACTGTGGGCAAGTCAATTTCTCTGCCTAAACTTTGGTTTCTTCATCTTTTGAAGGTAATAATATGGCAACCCTGTGGAAACTGTCGTGAGGAATTAAGATAACCCATGTAAAGTATTAGTCTGCACAATGTTTAGCAGATACAAGAATCTCAGCATGTGTCAGTTAACACTATGATGATAACAGGCCATGTTCTACACATACTTAGACTCCCACAGCACAGAGAACACAATAAACAGTGGACAGAAAACTGTTAGAATACATCTAACTGATCCTAGAAATGTCTTAGTTTGTATTGCTGAATAGGAAGAGCTGTCAGTTCTCAGTGGAGCTTGCTCTGACTCCTCCAACCCCAATAACAGGCTCTCAGCTCTCTGGGAACCTGTTTTCCCTATGCCTACCGTCTTCCTGGCAGGAAAAGCATGGTCTCCTGCTTTCTGCACAGATTCTTGGGTGCAGGAATTGTGCCATGTTTAACTTTAAAAGCAATCAAATATTTGGTGAACAAAATCCATTTATCAATTACATTTCATTTTTCATTATCCCATTAACAAGCTTTCCTCTTATAATCAAAGAGCATAGATTATTAAAGCATAATAGTAAGGTTCTCATTAATGTTTTCCTTAAATACATTCATAAAACAGACTACCTTTGGGGTTTTTGTTTCAAAATTAATTTGTAATTTTCCATGTCACACACTAATAGTGCCTTACTCCCCTTTCATTCCAACTTTCTCTAAAAGAAAGTAAAGGAATAAAAGTACATGTCCACAAAATTCTAACATGCCTATGTATGTTAGAATACCCTCAGATGTTTTTCCTTGTATAGCCTTGTGAATCACTTATGAGCTTTAATCTAGAGCTGTGCTGTCCAATATGGTAGCCACTGGCTACATGTGACCATTTAAACTAATTAAAATTAAGTAAAATTCAAACTTCATTTCCTTAGTCATTCTAGCTGCATTTCAGGTGCTCGCTGGTCACATGTGGCTAGTAGCTACCATATTGGACAGTACAGATAAAGAGCATTTCCATCATCACAGAAAGTTCTATTAGACAGTACTGATCTAGATCTAAATGTATATAAATAAAAACATTAAGAACCTTATTTCATCAGTAATCCACTCCCTTTTAATCAACTCTATTAGTTTTAAGAATATGCATAAATGTGAACCCAGGGGCTTTATCCTTGACTCTTACAAGGACAAGAGATGACAACTCTTAGAAAGACAGAGAGAGTCCCATAACAATCTAAAGGCTTTATTCTTCCACTCTTTCAGCAATTTCTACAACTTGACCTGAGGAAAAGAGAGCAAGAAAGCATTTGTCTCCACTAGACCTTTCATCCAACAAAGTCACACCTGCCACATTTTAGAATCACTTGTTCCATTATCTTACACCGTCAGCACTCCTTTGTAAACTCCCCTCTCGCACTGATCTCCTCCCACTCACTCAACGGTTATGCCAACACTCTGAAATCAGAACTGAGAGTCTCTGGCAGAGAGGCTATGTGTAATGACAGTCTGGATAAAATCACAAGTCTATCTGCTCTCAAAGGACTTTTCCAATCCTATGCAATTGCTATGTGAGTATGTGGGAGGCTACACATTTTTCCTCATAATAAAAATAAAACCCCAATTCCTGCAAAGATGGTAAGTTGCCTCTGTATTTATAACACAAGATGACAGGCAGAGTTCTGTTTTTCTACAAAACCAGAGCTTTTAGGAGCATATGTTTTCAATCACTGAATAATGACTGAAATATCTCACAGCATTCCCTGAGCACTTTGCTAGTTTTATATGCCACTTGCATTGATTATCACAGGCTGCTTATACACAGGAAAAGAGGTAAGAGAGGGGAAGAACTCATGAATTTGAGCAGGGATATTTTAATAAAATTCCTCTCTAAACATCTTTCCATAATGCAATACCACGGTACTGGCTTTACAACAATAATCAGGGAGACCTGTTTTCTGAGTGACGTATGGGGGTGGGAGGAGCTGTGACACGAAACGGGTATGTGACAAGGGATTTAATGTGTTGGAAAAATGGCAGTCGTATGACATCAATACCATTTTTATAGAGACTTGGAGAAAAGTGGGGAAGGCCAGATAAACTTGTTCAGCAATGACCATTTTAGCATTTTGGTTACTATTTCACTATAAAGAAGAAAAAACCCTAAGTGTGTGCATGAGTTGCATTTCTCTGGAGGCCTCCCTTTTACCCTGCAAGTCCCAGGTACCAAGATGAAAGGTCAGCCATCTGCCAAGAGAGGAGGCCAAAATGTGAGCAACTATTCCCTTCCAATAAGAGCTTCTAATGAGAAAGCCAGCAAAACTAGGGTGGTGATCTAGAAAGCAAATTCTCTCCAGGGAACAGAAAATGTTTCCAGAAGAATTTGGACAACAGGAAGGAGCAATTCAAGAAGGAGGGTATAAAGTCATGTGGATCAACAGAAAAGGGAGAAGTAAACGGGATAGAGGAGTCTGAAAAATATCTCAGATCTTGAGGTATAAGAATCAGAACTGTAGGTTTCGGTAAAAAAGAAACGGACTGTGAAAGATAACATCTATGCTTAAATGGGTCCTTGAGAGAACAGAAAGCACTCAGCTAGGAAAAAAGGAAAAGAAAGATTTACATCACCTTAGTTCCCCACCAATTTAGAAGGGAAAGAATACCCTTTCACATTGTTCACATCCAGCTCAGACTAGGGATTACAAACACTAAAAAACCCACATAAAGGATACAGGTAAGTAAAGAATAGGAGAAAATTGCTCCCCACTAATAAGAGTCAATTTTGCAGGAACACATGTCAAGAAAACATTGCCATATGTCTTCTACAAATAATAAATAAATACAGGTGAAAATTTCCAATAGCTCTAACACCTGGGTTGAGGACCAGGGGGAAAAAAAAAGGTACAAAAACATGGTAAAACAAAAGAGAAAACGGGACCTGAGTGGTGTGGCTCAGTGGATTGAGCACCAGCCTGCAAACCGAAGGGTCACCGGTTCAATTTCCAATCAGGGCACATGCCTGGGTTGCTGGCCAGTTCTCTAACAGGGGGGTGTGCCAGAGGCAACCACACATTGATGTTTCTCTCCCTCTCTTTCTCTCTCCCTTCCCCTCTCTCTAAAGATAAATAAATACTATCTTTAAAAAAAAAGAGAGAGAAAATGGAAATTCAATCCATCATAACACAATTTTAAGCACCAAGAGATAGAAACGCTAAAAATGAGGAGGCGAGGTCCCTAAAAACAAATTTTACAGACTTTTAAAACCACTGTCTCTTCCTACAAAAAAAGGTAACAGAAACCATCTGAAAAGAAAAATAAAAGGGGAGAGGGGAGAAGGGGGGGGAGAAGCAGCAAGAGATGTATAACCAACAATAAGATACACTCCCATCAAATAGCTTTTACAATGATGCAAGCACTTCGAAACCAAAACAGATATGAATTTTATATAAAAGGAATAAATTATAAGGATCTCATAGATCACTATTCACATACTAAATTACTTATAGTAACTTGGAAGTCTTTTAAATATTTTTGTCAGATTCTTTGAAAATGAGGTTTCGGAAGCCACATCTTACCCATCTTAAAAGGTAAGACAGCTGGTTCTTTAGCTGAGCTAAGCTTTAATTTCTATAGCAATTATTTGATTTTAGAACATCTAACACTGTGGCAAAGTGCAAATATTTGCTTAGCTTAATCATTCTCTATATATTATTCTACCTCCTCCTGTAAATATGAAATGTGACATGAAACCTAAAATCATTAATGCCTAAATTCAGCCACAGTTTAAAAAACACTATTAAACAGAATTTGAGATTGGGTAACACTTTAAGTTCTACACAGGCTTTCTATTAAATCAAGAAAATAAAATGTAATTTATCTACAGTATAGACCAGCACAGACAGAAATTACCTAAAATACTCATATAAACATCACAGATTTTTCAGAGATCCCAGTAAAAGTAAAATGCAGTCTGTAGTTGGAATTTTCATGGCAGTATTAAGGAAGTAGGACAGGAACGAGGGAAGAGGGGCTGATTATTTTATATTCTAATATTCATATCAAGGGACCTGGGCAAATACAGTAACTCAACTTAGTTCCAGGTTTGAAAGTAGGCACTTAAGTATAATAAAGTTCACACCAAAAATATTTTTATGTACTCTACTCTCATTTCAGCATAATCATGCAAAGCCCTAATGAGACTTACAGCTTATTTTGATCACCAGTCTCATTTACGCTGAATCCTAGCCTATTTTGGCTAAGCAACAAAGATTTCTAATCTCCTCCACCCCTGCTCCCGCCCCCTCCCAGTCTCTTGGACTACAGTTCTGTCATACCACGAGATGAAGTCTGTTCATTCACGTGTGAAATGGGGACTTGTTTGTTTCCTTATACTCTAGGCTGTCTATAACAAAGTCAGAAATACATTCTTCACAATTTCATGACTAACAATTGCAAGTATATTACATCTCACTTCCTATAGAAGTTAAGAAATACAACAATAAATTCTTCACATTTCAACATAATCTTGCTATCAAAAGCACAGCCCTTGAACTTGCTTCTTAAACCACACAACTAGTTTCTGTTCTGAGGTACTGAAACTTTTATGTGTTTTCTTGGGGGTTTTCTGTTTAAGTGAAACTTTCAAATGTGCATTTTTGTTGCACTAACTTTAATAATCTGTCCAATTGAGTATTACCTACTATGACCTTTCTCAAAATGACCATGATCAAGTCTTGTTTTATGAGTATATTTCCTGGTTTATTTGAGCTCAAAATGTTCACCATGTATTGACAACGAGACTTCTCATGTACAGGTGATGAAAATTAATGTTACCAACACAGCAAAGACAACAGTACACTAACTCACTAATGTCTCTATATCCAGGAATGCAAAGCATATAATGATTACTTAAGAAAAATGCTGACCCTGTATAACCTACAATAAAATTATAGAGGCAATTAATGACATGTATTTCACAGGAACACCAGTTTCAATCAGGTTTCTTGAACCAAGCCATTATTAGAAATGACAAATGATTCTTTCACATGCCTTAATTCAATTCAAAGACCAACTGAGAATCTGAGTCTCAGACAGATAACAGATTCAAAAGTGGAAAATAGAACTACTCAATGCTATGTTTTGGTAGAATGAGAGCACTGTGCAGCTCCTTTTCTTCACCTTAAAAAAAAGGGGGGGATTCTAAAATTCTATTTTCACGATTCACCAAAATTTAATCGAAAAACCTTGTAAACCAAGTGTAACAAATGTTATGAATTCTCAGCATTTTAGGTGCCAAACGCCCTGTAGGATTAAGAACACCAAAACCTAAACATTCTAGCAGAAGGAGGCAAAGCCCACTGAAGCCAAGTGGCAGCTGCCCACTGCAGCAGCCCTTCCCTGTCCCAGCGTTCTACAACTCAGCACCACACATGCGACCTCCACCCCTAGCGTTTTCCTTCTTAGCCCATTCTTCCCTCCAGGCTTGCTCTTCACTTTTCCCCGAATTCTCTGCGTCAGAGTGTCACCAAAGGGCACTACACAGATCTAAAGACTCTATCTAAAGACTAGAGAAATTAAACTGCTTAACCGTACTAAACAGAAAACACAGGGCAAGGGAGCCAAGGCGGGAAACACCTTCCCACAAACCTCTTCAAGTGACACGCAGAAACTCTACAGGTGTAGACTGCCTCAGGAAAACCATCCCCCAGAGGTACTTACTGATGCCGCTTTTGACAGAATACCAATAAAAGTATAAAGAAGGAACTATTCATTTATGGCAAAAAAATAAAAACAAAATATATCTACCTACTATCTGACTTTGTTTTAAAATAAAATAACAACTACTACTCCATGGGGCTATTAAACCTAATCTTAATTTAAAAAAAAAACCTCAAGTTTGCTCCATGGGCCCTCCTTCAAAACTAGGCTAACAATACCAAAGGTTCTATCTAAATGCTAGTTGTTTTTTTTATAGTTGGCCTTAGAAGATCTTAGTAATAAAAGACAAATACTAAATAAAATTTCCACTTACAGTCATGCTAATGGATGACTTAAATTCTTCATGGTTCAGAGAGTGCCAAAAGCCTTCATTTTAAGGCATACATCAGTGACCAAATATGTTTTCAAAGAATCAATCTACCAAATAATATATAAGGAACATTAAAAATTCACCCTCTAATTAGAGACAGTGCTAGAAAAGCAAGTATTATAAAGCCAGTGTCACTACACAAGAAATCATTTCTTATTAAAAAACTGTCACCCTGGCTGGTGTGGCTCAGTGGATTGAGTGCCAGCCTGTGAACAGAAAGGTCACTGGTTGGATTCCCAGTCAGGGCACATGCCTGGGTTGTGGGCCGGATCCCTATTTGGGGGCGTGAGAGAGGCAATCGATCACTATTTCTCTCCCTGTCTTTCTCCCTCCTTTCCGCTCTCTCTCTAAAAATGAATAAAGTTCTTTAAAATTTTTTTCTTAAAATGTCTTGGTCATAAATAAAAAGCCCTTCCCTTTACATGCTGAAAATGGACAGGCTTATGAAATCATTTGTCAAATTGTTATATTACCAGTAAGGGATGGAGTTTTTAAAAAAAGTATTTCAAGTAGGGATAAAAAAAGAACAAGAGTGATGAATTAAGCAATAATCAAGTTCAAAAGTACTTGGTTAAATAATCGTTGTGGCTCCTACAGAAGACAATCAAGATAAAGCATAATCATATGCCCTCCGGTCCCATCTCCCCATTATGACAAGGCCCATAAATCACCAGCATCTTACTTCCTACAATGGCACTGAACAGGGTAGACAGGTTGGTCACCTTCGGAAGCTATACACCCTGTAGGAACCCCTGGATTAGAGATCCCTTTAACTAGTCCCGATACTCAGAGCTAACCTCCTGAGTGCCAACATATAATTCACAGATGCCTTCAATTTAAGCAATCAGTTTTCAATTTAAGTCCTATTTTTAACTACGGTAATCCTCATCAGATCTCAAGTGACGGGTCAAAGAACTACAAAAGTAGTTTATTAGCTTCTGAGTACATTTTTATATACTGTTTCTACTTCTCTGAAAACCAGGAAAATTTCCCCATCAATTTTTTTCAAATGAGTGTTACAAAAGTTAAAGGAAATTGAAGTTAATTAATTATAAGAGTTCCCCAAAAATACACATCAATACATAAGATTTGATTTTAATCTTAGAAGAGAAGGTATTAAAAATGAACATGAGTGGGGGGCGGGGGCGGATTCTACATGATCTGGTAACAATAAAAAAAAAAAAAAAACAAGTTAGTTTATTTTTCTATGTTTCCAGATTTGGCACAATTCATTGAATTAATGTAATAATTTGTAATCTGTTGTTAGTTAAATTAATCCACCAAGAATTTGGAAATGGTTTATTTATCAAGGGAACATTAATTTCAACAAGTCAAATTAGTCCTATATATAGCACTGAAGCTAGCTAGACCAAGCTTCTGCTTCCTTGTGTGTTATTATTAAATGCTGGAATTGACTTTTTTTTTAAAGCAGATACTGAACATAAACACTCTCCCTGGTCTCTTTATTTTAAAATTCAACCCCTAGCCCTAGCTGGTATGGTTCAGTGGATTGAACACAAGCCTGCAAACCAAAGGGTTGCCAGTTTGATTCCCAGTCAGGGCACATGCCTCGGTTGCGGGCCAGATCCCCACTTGGGGGTGCGTGAGAAGCAACCATACATGGATGCTTCTCTCCCTCTCTTTCTCACTGCCTTCTCTGTCTAAAAATAAATAAATAAAATCTTTTAAATAAATAAAATCTTTTAAATAAATAAATTAAATTCAACCCCTAGCAGAACCAAATTGAGGATCTCCTGAGAAACTAAAACACTGTAATCAGATTAAATGTTTTCATTTTAAAGATACATTATTGAAAAATGTCCAATGAAATTATCTTGCCTCTCAAAACAATTCTCTAATACACCTCCTACACCAAGTATGTGTAGATATAACCAAAACCAACCTTCTAAGGTCAAGTCATCTACCCAAATCAAACATATTCAAAGTATAAGCTTCCTCTCCCTCCCTCTCTATCTCGACACATTCAATCATATTTGGTTTATAGAAATCTCTCTACCAGTGATCCACTTCTGCTTTGTCTTTTTCAACTATTATTCCAACACGTCTGGAGGCTGTGATGTAGCGGAGACTGCAACAGACATGGAAATCAAACTTGATATTAAGGGGCAGTAAGTAAGGCAACTCGACCTCTGACCTATTTTTTCCTCTGTTAAATAGGAATTACGGTCCTACCCTAATACATTACACTGAGGATGGACTTTAAAGGAGTTTAGTGTTATGCAAAGAAAGGTAATATCATCAAACCTGTAAACCAACAACTGTATCTCTATCCTTATAGCTCATCACGAATCTACCACATATTAAACTGTTTGCAAATGACTATTATAAACAGATCTAACATCAACGTACTGGATGCGTAAAGGAAACTCAATTAGTTAAAAAGTAAAAACTTCAGGCCAATTCCTCCTTTCCCCATCTACCAATGCCAAACAACTTTTCCACTGATCCGCTGGGCTGTCTTGGCACGTTCTGATTACAATCTGATTGCTTTTACGACACTGCATTAAATTAGGCTAAACAGAACTGTGCTGATGGTTTACTA
>VMDR010030837.1:0-12236 GCA_007922815.1 Macrotus californicus
TATTGAGATAACAAGTATTGCCAAGATTATTCAGTCCCACAAATGGCAACAAATTTTCTTTCTTCTCACAGTTTATAGGTGAGGACTGTGCTGCTGGAACAACTTGATCACTATTAAGTATAAAGGGGAAGAGAAAAATATAATGAAATAGTATCTTAATGAAACAAAGTAGAAATATTACTTTCTTAGATTTAGTCAGTCTTTCCCCCAAAAGTTGTATGATCTGAAAAGCATATGGATTTTACTCAAATTACATTTTAAGAGAAAAAATATGTACAGGTAAAAAACTGGCTGTACACCTAGAATACAAATTTTACAAGCACTTCTAAAATATTATTACAATTAAGAAGCCTCAAAATTAATTCTACCAAGAGGCTATCCATCCCATTTTACAGAGGAAAACAACCGAGGAACTGGTAGTGATTTAAGCCAATTATGACACTTTTTAAAAAAAGATTTTGTTTAGAGACGGGAGGGACTGGAGAGAACCATTGATGTGTGAGAGATACATGATTGGTTGCCTCTCACATGCCCCCAACTGGCCAGCTGGGAATCTAACCAGCGACCTTTCTGTTCGCAGGCTGGCAATCCACTGAACTACACCAGCCAATGACAATAGGGCCCAACATGACAATTTTATCAAGTACAGCTGACCCTTGAACAATGCAGGGGGGAGGGTGGTTTAGGGGTGCTGGCTTCCCTTCCACACGAGTGCATGGTTGAAAATCCCCCTATAGCTTTTCACTCCCCCCAAAGTTAACTACTCATAGCCTATTGGAAGCCTTACCAAAAACAGTCCATTAACATATTTTCTGTTATATATATTATATATTATGGTCTTATAATAAAGTAACCTAGAGAAAAGATAAATATTATTAAGGAAATCATAAGAGAACATACACTTATGGTATTTATTGAAAAACACCACCATACAAATGGACCCACAGTTCAAACCCATGTTGTTCAAGGATCAATTATAGTCTAACTCTAGGAACCTGGGAATAACTTGACTGACAATATTTGGGAGAGGCTGCACTAAGAGGTCAGATTCTACTAATAAAAGAATAAGAGAAAAGAGTCTATAAAGAGAATTATATAGTTGTCCCTCACTTAAAAACAAATTGTTCAAGTTTATAATCCTAATACCTCACTTTAACAAACATTAGGTCATCACAGCATTTCTATTTTCTAGTTGCTAACTATTACTCTGGCACCTAAAAAGTGTTTATAAGGTATGAATGCTGGTAAAGAAAAGCTTCGCATACAACCTCCTAAACTGATTATTGGTGAGTATTAGGAAATGACACCTTCAACCAAATCTCTAGTCATACAGCAGAGTGCCTACCTGCTGAATAGAGAGCTAGCATAGACACTAGCTGGAGCTATTGATGGATTATATATTTCATTTTTTGAGATTTTTTTAGTCCCTGAAGGATTTGTATCAAAAGCATTTGTTTTTTATTTTAAATATAATTTGCAATTGTACACCCCCAGCAGGTTTGATAGTTCATGTAATTAGGTGTGACTACAAAAGTTTAAACATCTCAGGTAACTTGTCCGATGTTCTTAACCAAAAATTACCCATTTCTTTACCCTTACACTAAATGTGTTATACTACAGTCATGTTTAAATTGAAAAACAATTTCAGCCAATAAATACTTCTCCAAGTTGGTTGAAGTGGCTGAGCACAATGTAAATGAGTTAACGTTAATGATGTGACCCCAAGGGGAACCACCAGTTTTGCTCAGTTTCTACAGTACACTGCTAGACTTGTCTCACAAATGGGGGGCAGGCTGCCTCTGAACTATCAGGTCAGAAGTCTGGAAGTATCCATCCAAGTTCATTGCTTCTTCACTGATGGGGAATTTTAAGAGCACAGAAGTATACTTAAGATACCTACATTTCAGATCCTCTATATTCAGAAGCTTTTTCTTCATTTTCTTGAGAATCTGTGAAATCCAAGGCTCTCTTAGTTTCCTTTTTCTGAAAAAACTTCAAGGAAAGTCTGTTTTTCTTTGATGGACTACCTCTTGAAAGCCCATTACTTTCACTAGGTATAACACCAGGCATTTTTCTCTCCAAATCCCAAAGAGTTGACAAGTACTAATTTATATAGGGATGTTATAATCAATCACCAATCATATCTGTTAATCACAGAAAAGGTTTAATTAGTTTTCAGTTATCAGCTGTAGGCAATAAAATCAATTTTGAAAACAAACAACCAAGAATACTACTAACTGAAACTTCCTATTTGGAACCCTAATGCCTGGCAATAATGAGCGCTCAATGTCCCATTGCTTGCCGTCTGTCCTTACCTTTCTCATACAACCAAGAGTATCAGATAAATGATATTGTTTCTAGCCTGTTAGATTACAGGTCACATGACAGAACACCCCATTTTAGAAGACCTACAGTTAAAGTAGATTAAGAAGACCTTCATTTTTATTTTAATTTATTAATTCATTCAGGAAATACTGACTGAGCAACTACCTACCATCTCTAATTACAAAAGTATGGGGTAGGAAACAGTGGTGAATGGGAAATCAAAGGATGCTGGAATGAATCTTCCTTTCAAGGCCCTTCCTACCTATTAGTATGAACACATGAAATACAATCTCTAAAACGTCTCTTTAAAGTACAACTTAAATACAAGAAAAGGGATTGATGTGGTGGTGTTATGCCTAAAAACCGGAGTGAAAACAAAAAGTTGGGATGGTGGGCAACTGTGTGTATGTAAAATTCTTATGCACTAGAAGCTACAATATGCAACTTATTTTCCAAGTGTTTTTAAACTATAGGTTTTTTTTTTTTTAAATGCTTTACGTAGTTAAAAAGAGGACTTGGTTTTTTGCCTTTTGCTACCTTTCCTCCTAGTTTTCAGGTAACACCCTTAGATTTTAAGAAGAGGCACTACCTGTGGTAGTTACTTTATACATCACTCATATTTTTCATTAGGCTAACTGGGGGGAAATTAAGAGAAATGACTTCAAACTGGAAAGCTCCGCAATGACTGTCACATACAGATACAGAATGATACCACGAACAACAAAATTCACTCAAATCCCACCCTTACTAAGCATTTCACGGGTTGTCTCTGATCTGGAAATTCATAACACTGCACTCGAGAGTGAAACCACATTTTTGAGACTCAACTCAGGAATGTGGAAAGTTGACCAATTTCCCCATCCTATGCTCCAACGCAGTTTACTCTCCTCGCCACTTAATGCTACTGATGAAATGCTATCATGACTGATAAACCAGCCTTCGCTAAGTTGTCAGGGGTCTCTAAGCATTAAAAAAGTTTTTCTTGGGAGCCAATTCTAATAAACCACGGAAACTGAATAAGAAACAGTAACTGGACTTGAGTAAATAAAAACTGATCAAGTAGCTGAAATAACGGATTATCAACCCTAATTCATAAACCAACCCTCCTGGCTCCCTCAAAGCAATGACTAAATATTTAACATTACTGAAAATATAACATTTTTTGCTCTTGGATTTCCATAAAACTGAAGGTTGTTATATTGAAAATGTTTCTCCTATAAAGCCTCAAATTTCGCAGAAACACGAATCCAACAGTAAATGTTCTTGAATAGCATGAAAACTAGGTTGTCTAAAAACACGACTCAATTCCAATTTTTCACGAAAAAAACAAAACAAGAACATCTTCGACAAAGGTTTAAAACACGTGGCGTTCTAAATACTTCTAGAAAAATTAAAACAAACTGCGCGGTAAAATTTAGCAACTGTCGACTCAGGACAACGTAAGTGAAAACATTTCTCCTCCCAAACCTGAACTACTCTATGAACGCAAAAGTGAAAGATGACGAAATTGTGTTGCTGTCGGTGCCCGTCACCGCAGAGGGCTTCGCCAGGGCAGGAGGCTGGCCCGTGGCGTCCCGGGCTCGAACCACTGCTCCGGCCCCACGCCCGTGGGCTTGGCCAATTTACGCCCAAGCCGCACCTGCTTTCTGGAGTCCTGCCGCGGCCGGAGGGGGCGCCCCGCCCGGAGCCAAAGGGCTCGGCCAGCCGCTCCGCAAGGGCGCAGCACCGACACGGTCCCGCGGGTGGGGGGTCTCCCCCGCCGCACCGACGCCGGCGTCCCAGGGCAGCCCCACTCGGAAGCCGGCCCAACTCGCGTCGGCGCCCCGGCACCGGCCTCTCGTCCCCAGGCCCTCCTTACCTGGTCATGGCCCAAAGCGAGGTCCGCGGCAGTCACGCCGGACACTCCAACCGGAAAGAATATGGGTGCGACAGATGAGACCTTGCCCCGAGCCCGCAGAGTCCCCGACCCAAGGAAAAACTGTCTGGATCGCCCTCCCCGCGGGGGAGTGACCATTCGCTTTCAAGAGCGGGAACCCGAGCCGCCTCTCGGTCCTGCCTGGCGCCGACGCCAACTACATCCCCGGAGCGGCGCCCGCCCGCGCCTGCCCCGGGATGGTGAGCAGCGCAAGGAGTACTCCCGCTGGCGAAGCGCCTGAACCGCTAGGGTCTTTCCCACTCCACCACCGAGGGGAACTTGGCGCGTTTTCCTCACTCTCAGGACCCCCGTGTTTTAGCCTCCGCCCGCGCCAGCGCCGCGATTGGAGGTGGCGTCCTTCGCAAATGCCGGTTCTAGTTTCCACGGTGCAGAGACGCGAAAGGCAGGAGCGGCCTCGCGACCGCCACTAGCCCCCTGGCACGCACGTGCTCCGGAACCAGCTGGAACGGTAGTTTCCCCAAGATCCTAACGGGTTCTGCGGTTTCAAATGCGGCAGGCACCGTCACGGGCAGCTCGCATGGGTCCTCGCTGAAGGCGCGCGCTAGGTGCTAGAGGCCTGGCAGGCGGGCTCGAGCCTCACACTCTTCTTTTTCTTTTTTTAACCATTAGTGCGCGCGAGTTAAGGGAAAGGCGTTTGGGTCAGGAGACGGTACAGAGAGAAGATGGGACCGCTCCTTCCTGGAAAAGGAGCCGCCAGGTGCTCAAATCCACCAATCCGTGAACTACCCCCCAGTCCTGGCTGCCCCCCAGCCACCGGTGAAAAGGAGCCAATCAGAAGTACCTAGACAAAAGCCAATTGAGTGGGTGGAGAAAAGAAGTCCAGCCAATACGAAGAAGAAAAGAATATTAACCAAAAATCACCCCAATATTCAATAAAAATGTTTTTAAAAAAGGAGGGCACCCCTCAATCAGTGTTGGACATACAAAGTATTTTTCAGGAGCTGTTCCCCTCCTTCCGCTCTCAGTGGCGCTGACTGCGCGCTCTCGCTGTCGACTGTTAAATCTAGCTCTGCGCTTCGGGAACACTCCTGCCACCGTGGGTGCGGTTTCCGGAGTGAGGCCCCCGCAATAAGCCCCGCCCCTTTCTTGCGAACACCCTCGGGCGGGGTTACCAGGGAAACTAGTTTCGGAAAATGGCTGACCCGCTTGCTCGTTGGTGGGCGCCCGCGTCTTCTCTTCGGAATAGCAGCCCCAGCCCTGCCTACCCGAAAAAACAAGGGCTGCTATGGATAATTGTAAATCTAAAGAGGAAGACTGCAGAGCTCCTTCCTCAGCATCTCCCGCACCCCCTTACTCACGCATCCATACGCACACGCTTTATTTTCTGTTTACTCCCTTCCCTGTCCGCCCGTACAAGGAAACAAAATAGCGTTGTAAGGCCCAGCTCCGGCTTAGAGAGCTTCAACGGATTCCTGCGCGAAACCTACTGAACGGCTCAAAAACGGCAAGGCAGGCCTCACCTAGGTTTTGCGTCCTTCTGTGTTTGTATCTTTTTGCTCACACCCTAAAAATCTCGTTGCTACAATTAAGCAGATAAGATAGGCCCAATTCATTTAATCAACCAGGTCTTTTGAGCTGCTCAATGTGTGCCAGGCATTTTTCAAGGCGGAGGCATATGGCGTAAATGAGGTAACATTCTGTGCCCTAAAGGAGCTTTACATTCTGGACGGGAACATTGGTAAACTAAAATGATAGGAATGATAGGGAAAGTAGATAAAAGTGTCCTGTTTTAGATAGAATAGTCTGGAAAGACCTCCTTGAGTGGATATTTGAGTAGAGAGTTGAATGAAAACGGAGGGGTCCTTGTAGGAATCCAAGGGAACGATGGTCCAGGCAGAATAGCAAGTTAGGAAGGTCCAGAAGCTTGATGTACTTGGCGTTTGGGAAAGAAGCAAGGAGGCCAGGGTGCTTCGAGCACAGTCAGCCTGGGTGAGATGATTGTGGGAAGATTATTTGTGACACAGCGCGGCTTTGATTAAGATGGGTAGCGAGATGGGAGCCATTGAATGGTTTTGTGCTGGACAGTGGAATGATTTGTAAAGTGGTGGATAGACTTGTTGCCCTTAAAAAGTGCAAGCATGAAGGTCAGCCAGGAGGCTGTTTCAGTAGTATGGTGTCTTGCGATAAGGTGGTAGCAGTGGAAGTGTTGAGAACTGGTAGGATTCGGAGTATATTTTGAAGTAGAGCCAACAGGAGCTGATGGATTGTAAAAAGAGAGAGAGAATGACAAAAATGACAGTTTTTTTTTTTAACCTAAGCAGCTAGACAGTGCTTGGTTCTTGCTAAAAGGGGAAACATTGGTGATCTATGGGGTTTGGTGGGAGGGGACATTAAGATTGAGATGCCTATTTCACATGCAAATAGAGATGTTGAACCAGCGTCTACCAATTTTGGAGCTCAGTGGACAGTTTAGATCAAGAGATACAAATTTGGGAGTCATCAAAGGGTATTTTAAACCATGAGACTAGGAGAAATCACCTAGAATGATAATATTAATCCTAAAAAACCTGCAGGGGATTGATGACCTTTTCCCTTCCCAAGCCAAGAATCCTGAATTTAGATAACTGCCCCTTAACTTACCCACCTTAGCCGTCCCCCTCCCCCACCAAAACAAAAACAAAAACATTTTAAAAGTGAAACTTAGAAAGCTCCCAATTATTGAGTTTATAAAAAGAACATTATAGCATGCACAATGATCTCTAAACTGCCTAAAGAGATGTTAATGCTGCTCTCACTTGGAAAAATAGGCTCAAAACTGGTTTTTTTACCATACTTTCACGGGATTGATGAACACTATTTGAGAGCAGAAGGAGAAGCATCCCAACTCACTTTGAGGCCAGTATAATGGTGATACCCAAAATAAACAAGGACAGAATTAGAAAATTAAACTATAGGTCACTCCCTTACTTTGCCATTGTTCACCTGGACTGGAGTGTCTCACTCTCTCATACTAGCAAAATCACTGCTACTTTCAAACTCTTCTAGGATAAATAACCAATTCTAATCTCCTATTCTGATTTTCCCAATTCTAGTTTTTCTATCTCAGTTGAGATCCTACTGTTGGTAGCCACTATTCAGCCTATATTATGATTTACAGTGTCAGCTGAGGTTCATTTGCAGAGAATAGAATCCTTTCCACCTGACATAAGTATAAAGGGTATTGAATACTTGGGAGTGTTGATTAAATAGACTCTAAGGTTTGTTTTTCAGGAATAACTCCCAAAGTCTTCACAGAACAGGCCACCAAGGAAGCAATGACTTTTCTATAATCAGGAAATGATGATTTCTCAATCATATCGCCCCTGCAACTGCCAAGGAAACCACCACCATCAGAAAGCTGCTTGTGTTGCCAACACGATACACATTGTGATCTACAGGAACACAGGTATGGCCCAAATCCTCCCCGTCACGACACAGGACCAGTGGCTGGATACCTAGACTTTGTTACTGTTGCTTCAGAAATACCAAACACCTCCCCAAATGTGCCTAGGAGTAGCAACAGCTGAAGCCTGTGGATGTACTTCAGGCTTGGTGTATTTATGGCACTATAATTTACACAAAAATTTAAAGGGTTTCTAAACCTTTTGCTTTCAGTCAGTTCTGTGTGAGAGAAATCCCAGCCACAGTTCTTGCCTAGATTTATCAATAGTTTTTAAGCCCAAAGACTCTTTATCTTTTTTTTTTTTTTAATCTTTTCTTTTCTGGCTTCCTGTGAGGAGCAGCTACCTCACCCTTAAGGACAGCTAACTTGGGGGCATCTAAAACAATGGGATTTAACAGGTTGTTTCAGTCCCGTATTTGTCAGTGTTGTATGGCTGAGTGGCAGGCATATTTCCTTCCAAGTCTTTTGTCCGTCCACAGGTGCTGTTTCTGCGTGCTTTCATTTGGAGGTAGAGGAGTAATAGTTGGGTGTTTATTTTTCTTTCAGCCCTAAAGCTCAATATTCTGGGACTCTTAATCCACTTAGATTATAGACAGAGAACCCCTCTTAGCAAAACTGTATTCCTTTCCATACCTACTTGCAGACTAGCTAGCTCTGGTCCAAGGTCATTTCTCATAAAATTCTGCTAAAAATGGCAAGAAAAAGCTAGTAAATAACCAATTTTATAAATTTTTCCAATCATCTCCCTTTATGCTACAAATATCTTGCAACTACACAAGGGTCAGCAGTTTTTCACCTTGCCGTGTCTGAGTCTGTCCAAATGTTTCCACTAAGCCAACATGACGTTTCTTTTAAGGTTATTCTGTGTGCACCGGGAATTTGTAGTCTTCTGGGCACTAGGCCGATAAGCAGGGTTAAGTCACAGCATAACGCAGCTGGGAGGTGCTGTGCCTGACAGTGGAGGTAAAGGAGTATCCCCCCAAAAGATGCATGCCGCCAGGAGCTTGGGGTACACACACATGGCTTTCTGCAAGCCACGGCCGAAGGTGGCAGAGGCCTCCTAGAGCTTGGCTCACAGTAAAGGGGGTGACAGGACCCCAAAACAATAGAGGCCAGGTGGCAGTGCCCAACTACCAAAAGGCAGAAGCCAGGGAGTTACAGTAATTATAAAGTACACCTGACCTGCACAATTATGGAAACGGTTGACAAAATCTAGTCCTTAGGGGCAATATAGGTAGGCAGCCAACAAAGGTCTTATTAGTGTGTATCAGCAGGAAAAATCAAGAATAAATGACCATGAGGCTAAGTTCTGTCATCCAATAAAGTCTCAATTCCTCCAGCAGCTTCCACATGTGAACCAGTTGATCGACCTGGAACCCACTGACTGAAGAGGTCCCTAGAAGGGAGGACCCTACCACACTTGAACAAGCCTAACGATAATGATTTCCCCAGTCCCTCCCCAAGGTACAGGGTTTGGCAAAAGACGGTTTACAGTTGTTCATGTGGAAAATAATACAATGATAAATAATAATACACGAATAAACTCTGTCTTTTGCATATTCACAACTGTAAACCTTCTTTTGTTCCACCCTGTACATTTGGTCATTTCTTTGGGTAATTGTACCTTGGTAAAATGGAAACACCCAGATATTTCAATTCAGGGCCTGAATTGATGTTGATACCCCGAGACCAGAAGTATCATCACAATTCTCTGTCAGGGTTGAGGCATAGAGAGGCCAGCTAATAAATGAGGCTGAGGCAAGATCTAGCTTGGGGGTCGTTGAGCCTGTGGCCTACATCGTGGTCATTTCCCCAGTCCTCAAATATATAATGGGATTGACCTTTTTGGCAACTGGTACAAACCCAATGGGACCTTTGCCCGTGGAGTAAAAGCTATAGTGGGGAAGGCCAAGTAGAAGCCTCTGAAATTGCCTCCCCTCTCCAGCCAAACATGGCACAGGAAATCTAAACAATGTTGTATCTCAGGGGAAGACATTAGAAGTTATCGCCACCCCTATGCATTGAGAAGATACAGAGATACTGATTCCTATCATATCTCCATTTAACTCACCACGTGTCCCTGCAAACAATAGATGGACCCTAAAGGATGACAGTGATCATGGCAAGCTCACCAATTAGTGGGCCTGATGGCAGCTGCTGTGCAAGGTGGAGTATATTTGCTAGAATAAACAGATACAGCCTCAGGTATTTGGTACACATCATTGACTTAGTGAATGCATTCTTTTTTATTCCAGTCTTAAGAAAGGATCAGAAACAGTTGGCATTCACTTGAAACAGATGAAAATACACTCTTACAGTTTGGCCCGGAGTGTTAACATTCCTGTCCTCTGTCTTAAAATAGCTTGAAGAGATCTAGAATCTCCGGACATCCTGCAGAACATCATATTAATCTGTTACATCAGTGATATCCAGCTGGTTGGCCACCATAAGTAAATTTTTCTATACCTGTATCAGGAGAATTCACGAACTAAAAGTGTACGTGCATGGTAGCAGTGCCCAGGAGTGTGGATAAGAAAACCGAATCCCCATCTTCCCTATTGGGAAATCAATAGACAATGGCTAACTGAGAAATCAAGAAGTAGAAATGTGAACGTGTTATTTAGATATGTGGAAATAAATACCAAAGAATCAGCTAAAAGTTGAAAGTAGTTCCCTGAGGGAAAGGAAAGTCTTGTTAGAGCCATTTAACTCTTTAAATCCTGTAAATGTATCACTTTGAAAAAAGCAAAAAACTTTTTTTAAAAAAGCGCTGTGAGTGAATTGTTTTCTGATTCCATCCCCGGGAAAGGTCAGCGCAAAGAGGCTGAACAGGAGGAGGGTTATTTGGGATTGGGTGACAGTTCTCTCAACCCTCACCTTCTGTGTGCAAATTAAAGACAGAAAGGCTCAGTATGTGAACCCTTGGCCTTCATCCAGCATCTTTAGTAACCCCAGAAGGCAAGCAACCTCAAAATAGCTAGTAAAACCAACATCCAGTATTTAAATTTAAAGATTATTTCCACAAATGAAAGTCTTTTGAAAGGTAAAATCCACTTGGCTTCAGGATTTTAAATTCTTTTATACAGTCTCAAGCCCCAGGGTCAGGGGAGGACCTCCCATGCCTATCAAAGGAATGCCTTGCCCCACCTCCTTAATGTTTGGCATCGATTTAGTCGATGAATGTCCGGTAAGTGGGTGGGCGCAGAGGGGTAGCAGGAAGTCTCAAAAGCCTTCTTAGAGCCTATTTATATCTCAGGGGAGGGAAGTCTTGTCTTTCACGTACCATTAACGTTCCCTTATCCTTGGATGTTTAGCCCATCCTGAAAAGAGACCTGCAATTAAAATCCACGAGCAACAGCTTTCCTTCTTGGAATACAACCGACTTTAATAAAGTGCTAAGTATTTGAAGAGAAAACTAAATTGCTATTTCTTTTCTTTTGACTATCATTATGGACTCATGGTTTTTTACATCCTTAACTTGTTTTAAGTAAGTATGAGTTTAATCTCCTTTTTGAAGAAAACAAACTGTAGCAATTTAACCTGTGGGAACTCCTTTTTAAGTTAGTTTCTAGGTTCTCCCAACATTTTGAGAGCATTCTTGCCCCTTGGCACATCCCAGATCCATCTTTCAAAATATTTCCTTACTGACTTCAATATACCATGTAATATGTTCAAACCATAATATTATAAGCCTCTAATTAACTATAAGCCTTAATTAAAAAAATAAATCTAAGTGAAGTCATAAGATACTATTTACTATCTATTACTTTACCATTTCATTTTGGGCTTCGAAAAGAACCCAGGTGTTCATCAATCAGACAAGAAGACCGTTGGCTCTAATGTGGGGGTTGTACAACGATTATTATTGTTTCAGCTCAATTATCTGGGAATTAGATTGTGTGTAGGGCTTGGTATGGCCTACATGGCCCCAACCTTCATGGCCTAAAATAATCTTTTCTTTCTCATGCTTCTAGGGCATAAACTCATGGTCTTCTGCTGGCCTCCCTTGGCTGCCTTGATGGCTGCATTCAGCCGGCTAGTAGCCTGGGGCACGGGCTCAGCCAGAGACAGGAAGGCCTCACTCTCCGCGCGGTCACTTCTCAGGGAGGCTGCATGGAGCTTCTTCACGAGGCAACCACAGCACCGTTCTGGGAGGGAAAGACCCAGTGCACAAGCATGTTCCAAGCCTCTGCCTTTATTACCGTATTACACTCCTTCTGGCCAAAGCAAATCGCAGGGCCAAGCCTGAAGTCAGCGTGGTAGGGGTCTTCACAAGGACATGGCTGGTAAGGGTGTGTGCTTGCGGGAGGTCGGTGGGGTGAGCAGTTTGAGTCTGACCCTGGTGTCAGAAAGGTTACAGTCTACTCCAGTCTTGCTATGAATATTTTCTTAACAAGATACAAGTCCTTCCACTCAGAGGCATATCAGACAGATGACCTAATATTAATACAGAATTTTGCATGAGATTTGATCTAAATATCCCCTTAACTATAGTTAATTTTATATACACATATATATTTCCTAGTTTCATTTTTAATCTTTTATCCAAGGCAATTCAGTGTTGAACTCTTAATTGTTTACCTTTAAAAAGTC
>VMDR010030838.1:0-12235 GCA_007922815.1 Macrotus californicus
ACCAAGTTTTTAAAATAGATTAGTAATAAATGCCAACTAATTAAATAAAGCTAATTTCTCAATGTAATTAATCTGCATTTCAACAAAATAGATCTTTCTTCTCATTCCCAATTCTGGCTGTATTTAATAAGCAAAGACTGAAAGCATATTTCTGTGAACAGTCTCAGTATCTAGTCAATCAACAACAAAATATACTTTAATTCTGAGCACATTAATGAAAATGTGTTTACTTATATCATTAATGACAAAAATTGCATATTGGAGTTAACTGTAGCCTACATTTTGCCATTTACCTTTTAAAATTCCACAATATTTTCCAATATATCTAATGCCAATTTTATGTCAGATGATAATAATATTGAAGCATAATTAATTGCCTAACAGATTGATTACTTTTAAGATTTTGAAAAAAGCAAAGATAAAAACAGTGCTCTCCTTTTCCTTCAATTAAAATTGCATGCATTTGTTCTTGAAGATTACAGATCTCTTTGGGGACTTCCAGTTTCAAACAAACTTTTTGGTTCATTTCACAAGAATAATATTCACTTTAATTAGCAAAAAACAATTGATGGGCTTTCTACAAGAGGGAGTTCATTCCATGCACTGATTATTGACACTGGATTATCCTATTAAAATAAAATAAAATAATAAAATAAAATAAAATATATAAAGCCCTGCTTTTAAAGCAGTTAGTTGAATATGTTTTCTGTTGGGAGCCGTTGCTTTAAGACAGGATGTATTTCCTGATGAGTGGTTAGTTGATTTTGTTTTAACCTCCAAACTTTCCTAAGCAATAACCAAAGGCGGCTTCTGAACTGATTTATTACTGTTTTATATCGGTTCAAATATACAAATCAAAATGATGAAATAAGTTTCTCGTGTGCCACTGAATTGTTTTATATGTTTTATAAAGTTAAGATATTTGTTTCCCACTTTAAAAGGGAAACTGGTCTTTAGTATTTAATAGCTAAAAGTGAAATTGCTAATCTATAATGAGAAATAAATCTTACATATCTGACTCCCCTGTGACCTTTCAAGCTCTCTGTACGCCCTTCTAAAACTCCTTAACTCTCTTTAATCAAAGCTAAAGATGACTCCAGATTTTCTCTATCCCCTTCTTTTCCTTGTAATTTCATCTCACGCACCTGAATGCCCTAAACATACTATTCTTCGGTTTACATGTTTGCAAGTTTATGTAAATACAAATATATGTATTTGGCACTTTTCCATTCAACATTAAGTTCCCAAGTTTCAACCATTTGCAGCACATAAATAGAATTCATTAGGTTATACTGTTTTATAGTATTCTATTCTATAACATAATTTATTTGTCTTCTTCAACACTGATGGATATTTGGGATGCTTCCAGTGCTTTTGTTTCAGGTTTTTAGACATTACATAGACTATTACACATCATGCATCTGTGAACATTTTAAACGTGTGTAAGTGGAAATTTCTCCAGGGCAAGTGGTTCTTAATCCAGAATGATTTTGCTCCCACAGAATACTTGTCAATATGTGAAAACATTTTTGGTTAAAAGTTACTTACTTTTCATAACTTGGGCAATGCTACTGGTTTCTTGTAGGTAGAGGCCAGGGAAGCTCTAAACATCCTATAAGACACAGGACAGCCCCCACAACAAAGGGTTATCTGAACTAAAATGTCAATTACGCAATGTTGAGAAACTGCTCCAGTTCATTAGATAATTCCTAACTGTTGCACACAGCATGAATTTTACACCCTTACCAGGAGTGTATAGATAAATTTTCCAATAGTGCTGCATTCTTGTTAGCACTTAATATTGTCAGACACTTTAAGTATTTTTTATCTATTTTGTGGATGTGAAATAAAAACTCCTTACAGTTTATATCATAATCTGTCCTAGTCATTTTAAAACTGGTGAATTACGGCCCTGGCTGGTGTGGCTCAGTAGATCAAGCTCTGACCTGTAAACTGAAAGGTCACCCCCGTTCCATTCCCAGTCAAGGCAGATGCCTGGGTTGCAGCCAGGTCCCCAGTTCGGGGTGCACCAGAGGTAATAGATGGATGTTTCTCTTGCTCATCAATGTTTCTCTTCCTTATTTCTTTCTCCCTCCCTTCCCCTCTCTCTAGAAGTAAATAAAATCTTTAAAACTGGAATTACGGAACATAATCTCAGGCAAAGTGAGAATTTATTGACTGATGGGTCCCAAGGAAGGCTGATTCTGAGACTTAATTCTAGTTACTAAACTTTCTAGGGGGTCCATGAACCAGTAAAGTGCCTTGCTTATTTGAGTTGTTTCTGTAACTTGCAATTAAAACGGTCTTGATAAGTACACTTTTGTAAAGAAAATTCAATTTTGAGATGGTTTCCCTGCATGTTGATAGTTATAGAAGATGATGGATGAATAATAACTTTAATACCTTTTTCATCACAGTGGAAGGGAAGTGGAAAGAGTCCCTGGGTGAGTTCTCTTGAAGCCCTGCCTTGACCAGAATCTACCTCTCCCTTCTGATTTATTTATTCCTGAGGCACATCAAATTAAGATGGACAACCTGAGATTATTTCTTATGACAAGGTTTAGAATTAACAGTATTTAGACCATGAAACTTCTGTTATTTAGAGGGATTCTTACAAGAAGCACTTGTGGATATAATATTATTTTCCAGTTACTTTCTACTTAAGATTTTGCATAACCTTAACAAAAGAGGAAGAGACTGCAATTCAAGGGAAAAATATAACAATTATGGAGCATTTCATGTTCTGTTAAGGATCTGGCTGGTCCATTTTAATTTATTTACTAGTTAGATGTCACAGGCCGAGTTGTGTCCTACCAAAATACATGTCTTGAAGTCCAAAGCCCCAGACCTCAGAATATGACTAGTTGCAGTTAGTCTACAAAGAAGTTATTAAGGTTAAATGAGGTCACTGGGGTGAGCCCTAATCCAATATGACTGGTGTCCTTACAAGAAGAGATTAGGACAACTTGAAACTAATACAAAATAATACTGAATATAAACTATGATTGAAAAATTAAAAAATTAAAAGAAGAAAAAGAAGAGGTTAGAACAGACACACAGAGAAGAAGACCACATAAAGATACTGGGTGAAGACCACTATCTATAAGCCAGGGAGAGAATTCTCAGAGGAAACAACCCTGTCCATCAAATCTACCCATAAAATGTCTCTCAAATATCTACTTTACTCTCTGTTCCCACTATTACTACCTTAGTTTAGGCTTTGCTTTTCTTGCTTGAAATAGATCAGTAACCATCAGCTTTCAACATTCTAAATCAAGCATTCATAGTCATGCCACTTGATGGTGAACTTGTTGACAACAAAGTCTGCTCTAGAGTCTCTTCTTATCCCCAGCACGCAGTCCGTGGTTCCTATACCTGGCTGTGCATCAGAACTTTCCATGGCATTTTTTAAATTACAGATTTTCAGACTCCAGGCTGTATCTGTTGAATAAGAATCTATAGGCATGTGGGCTAGAAATTGGTATTTTTAATATGTTCCTAAGTTGATCTTATGAATAATGGATACCTGTTACTTTTATTTGACCATCTTTTTATTAATAATCATGTGATAGCTTAACCAAAACCTCTGACTTCAGCCATTTGTCCACTATTTGTTACTGTGCCTTCCATTACTACAATGCTTAATAAATAATAAATCGAATTACACTTTTTTGAAGTAAAACGGTGATTCTTTTTACAGTAACAATGTATTTCAAGAATTTTCTTGTTGAAGGTCTATATCTACTTTGTTAAAATATGTCTGTCTTCTGAGAAGACACAAAAATACCAAAGAGACAATTCATGTACTTATCATTTGGCAAAAACTGACAACTTCATATGCTGAAAAAAAACACCATACTGCTTTTCTTGCTTTAAACACAAAAGGCTTCCAGGCTGAAGTAATGGGTCTTTGTATTTACTCATAGATAGGGAAAATAACTCTAAAAAACACCAAATAATGGCAGTCCTTAGAGATAAGCTCTGCTGTTAGTCCGCACTTGAGATCAAAGACACTCTTCCTGACCATACTTAGGTAATGAAAGAAAAATGTGCCAAACTCATAGTACAATAAATATCTGCTTTGTGTCTATAGATTCAAGCATTATATAATACAGGAAGATTAAATGATGACATGATTCCTGATTTTTTTTGGAGTTTCAGGTTAGTTGATAGAACTCCCAGTTAAAAAAAAAAGTGGGGTGCTTCCACAGGCTGGGATGGAGGCAGAGAGGTAGAGTGTGTGAGTAGAGGTCTTGCCCAAATGACACTTCCTGGAGGGACCACGTATTCTGTGCTCAGATGTAACTGCCAGGCGGGCACTGAAACTTGAATACACAAATGAGCACGACCTCTTTCAATAGTGTTTGCTGCCCGTGCATATTTTGTAAAAAGGCTGTTACAAACACTAAATATTATCCACGGTCTCCTTTGCCTATTCTAAATGTATACATTCATGTATTCATTACACAAATATTTTACTAAAAGTACTTATAAAATAAGTTCCTTTGAGCAGACTGAAAGTTTGAAGTAATATACTAACCAATCACCCAGTCCTTGGGTTATTATTTCCTGGCTTATATCTAACACTGTGGATTCTTCAGATTATAATTTTCAACACATAGAACAAAAAAATTTTTAGCATTTCCAAACTCAGCACCTCCAGGAACAGCAAGCCCAATATTTCCTCTATCAAAATATTGTATATTTGAAAAATTCTGACTATAAGTGGTTTTGTTTTTAAATGGAAATATGCTTCATTGTACCTTGCAGCATCTTAGTTCAGCTTTTGTGGGCCATTTGCAATAAAGCTGATCCTTCTTGCACACAGTTTTTTGATTCAAAAAATATAGATGAGACTTTTATTAAGTCTTAGTAAGGAAGATTTAGAAAATTGAAAAAGTAAATAAAAGAAAAAAATAGCCATATTCCCAGTATTCAAGGCAACCACACTTAAAAATTTTATACATCTATTTCTAGACTTTTTACTTTAAATAGTTTTGATTATTATTTTACATAATTTATCATCACAACTGTAAGCCATAAACCCAGAAATAACATAATTTTGTTTCCTTCCAGTGAGGGAAATCTACTATAGAGGATATGAGGGCAGGCACTGAAGACAAACAGACCTGAGTTCGAATCAAGCATTGCTGCTTGCTAGCTTTCATTGCCTTGGACATGATTCTTAATCTCTTTCAGCCTCAATGTTCTAGTCTGTAACTACAACACACTTCTTGCAGTTGTGGCTAGCATTAATTAGTGTAAAATGTTTGACACCTTGCTAGCACATAGTAAATGCTGAATTGTAATGAAAATGACTATGTTTGTATTATTCCAATATATCACATACAACACTTTCAGGCTCAAGTTCCTCAATTCTTTCAGCTTTTCCTCATATGAGATGGTTTTGAGTTCCTTCCCACGCAGGCTAGTCAATTCTGAAAGATCTGCAGTCTTTCCATTCACATCTTCCTCAAAATTGTGCTTTCAGAACTGAACATGGGAATCCAAACAGCACAAAATAGAGTCAGACCACACCCTCCATTAAAAACCCTAAACTCATTAATGCAGCCCAAACTATTTTTTCTTGGTCCTCTCCCTCTTGCTCTCCACTCCCCGCTTCTCCCTCTTGCCCCCTCCCCTTCCTTATCTCCTTCTCCTGTTTTTGATCCTGCTTCTGCCTCTTGTCTTCTGATGTTTTTCTTCTTGTGCGTCTCTTCTCTTCTTCCTCCTCTCCATCTCTGCCGCCTTCTGCTCCTTCTTGTAACTGTGTAATACCATTGATTCACTGCCAAGTAAAGCTACTTTATTTTTTTTCAAATCCGTGAGTACTGTTGCTAAGTCACATGTCCCTCAAATCAAATTTAAGCAGTTGGTGTTCTGGTCTCAAGGCAGGACCTCACAATGACTTTATCCAAATCATAGAGTGTTAGATTTTTCTCATGTTTCAGTTGTTAAGAGCTTTTAAATCCTGATCTTATAATCCAAAGTGTGTATTTACTCTCCTCCTCTTTCGCAAGTAACCAATTCTTGGTAGCCATGTATTCTTACAGCCATATCTCAGTCATTGATAAATATGTTCACATCACACAGGGCCAAGGACAAAAGGCCTGTGGTATACTACTTGATAAACCTTCCTTGAGCTTGACACAGAATCATTAAAATTATCATTGGGTGCAATCATTCAACCAGTTATGAAAATATATAATAGTACTAACCCTAAACCTGTATTTTGCCATCTGGCCCACAAGGATATGAAGAAAAGTGTTTTATAAATACAGGGTCTGGCAGAAGTAACGCCTGCTTGACTGTGGTTAGCAGGGTAATAATATAGGTGTAATAATTTATAGTTTTAATTTGAACATTTCACCTAAAATGTCACATGATGTGCTTGAGTATGATATTATTATGCAAAGAATTACATGCTTATGATTTTGTAATAGAGAGTTTCTAATAAAAATGGTGCATTATTTGTGCCAGACCTGGTATAATCTAGGCTATTCCCACCATCCCCCCCCCCATCCCCCAAGCAACGTCGGTTTCATGGATCTGGTTTTGCAGCCTCTGCTCTTTTGTTAGCTCTGCCATTTTCTTCCTGTATCCCCCCTCCTTCATTTCTCAAAGGTGATCAGATTAGTTCGTACTTGTACTTAGATAGTCTCTGGTAGTAATTCATAGAGGTCAAGAGATACATTTGTAGCTAGAAGAGTGAAGCTTTTCCAGTATAGCATATAGGGGAAGTGCTCAGACTATGAACTTGACTATTTTGGTTAAAATTCTAGCTCTACACTTCTATAGTTGTATGATTTGGGACAAAAGATTCAACCAGAAAATACTGCATGCTTTATAGGGTTGCTAAAATGATTAATGGAGTGAATGCATATAAACACTTAGTGAATGACACCTACTGAGTTCTCAATAAATGTTACCTATATTATAATCCCTTTGCCTATTTTGGCTTTCAATTTTTAACCAATGTCTAATGGTCTTGAATTTATTCATTCATTCAACAAATATTCATCAAATAGCGCTTTATATACAAGGCCTAAAGATACACTACCAAACAAATCAAATTACCTGCACTCATAAAGCTTACATCCCAATATAGGAGAAAGAAAAACTTAAAACTTATTTATATAATTTAGTGATAGTCAGTGATTTGAAGAATGAAAAGTTTAAGGGTTAGAAAATGTCAGAGAGAATTATTTTAGAAAGGGTGGTTGGGGTCCTCTCTGAAGGGGTGACGTGAGCGGAGATTATTAATGAGCCAACAGAGAAGAAACATAGAGTACAGACACTTTGCCTTCTCTTTTTCATGAGTGAATTTCATGTCTTCTACTTTAAAAAATAACCTATTCCCGTATTGATCGTTTTCCTCTTTTCATGCTAAGGAAATCATTTTTGGTTCTCTTTAGCATTTTTCACAAGCTCCAGCTAGTGCTTTAGTCCTGTGGATGTTATTTTTGTAAGTCTATGCCACCTTCATATATCTGTGCTCGATTATGTGTCCCCTTTTCCCATCTTTTGCACATGCTGTTTTAAATTCAGAGCCTGTCGGTAGGTCCCTGCGCAGCACACTGGTTTCTTTAGTTTCCTCCCCGTTTTCTTGCTCATTAGAATCATTTGTGTTTGCATAGGCAGAACTCTGCTTAAATCAAACTCTAAGAGTGCATGGTTGCTTTTCCCCAAGGTTCCAGTCATTTCCATTTTACCTACTGGTTTCTGTCAGAGTTGGGTCCAGAGTAGGAGTTCCCCTGAAGGCTTACTCTGCCTTCTGGAATATGAAATTTTCAGCACGACTGGTCAAGAAATCGTCAATGTTTTGCTTTCGAAAAATGAAGGTTTCTGCAGATACTTCAAAACTAAAGTCCCTACCACTAAGATATGTTGCTGCTCTGATAATTTTGTGGTCTCTACTGGAAAAGCATCCTTCTGTCAAGAACTTTGTAATGCAGTCACAGGCTGCTATCATTTTTCGGTTGTCTTTCAATACAGGTTCATCTGGATTTGTTTTCATTGTTCCTCCACCCTCAGGTACTTATATTTACATGCAGGTTCATAACTTCTAACCAGCAAGGAGTAGTTATCTACCTTTTTATTGGCATGGCCTAATTATAACTTAAAATAGATTGGATTTAAAATTAAATTGTTTGTATGACCAAACTCTATGCCCAGGAAACCAGTAAATTTCTCTACAGCTTATTATTAACAAGCCACGTGAAATCCCACAAAGCTATGAAATAACAGGTGGATTCCATTCCTGATGAAGCCATATACTAGCTTGAAGCTTGATAACATCAAAACTAATGGGCCCTTAATTTGAGGACCAAAGATCTCAACCCTCAACTTCTACAAATGAGCAAATTGCGTCCTAAGCAGGTCAGTGGACTTGCCCAAAGTATCACAGCTTGTTAGGAGTAGAGACTGCAAGAAAAGGTTATTTTTTTCCTTAGGCCAGTACATTTCTCCCCTTCAATGACTAGCCCAGACACTTACTTTTCCCTTCTGTGAAATCCAAATAATATCTCCCCTTTAGGAAGAGCCTAGTCAAGGAATATGTATTAATGACCCATGGACATAGACATGGGGACTGACTGTGGGGGGTGGGGGCAGGGCAGTGGAGAGCAAGGGGGTGGGGGTGGGGGTGAAACTTTAACAGAACAGTAAAATAAAAAATAAACAAAGAAAATGTTATCTCCCCTTCAAGTCCTCCTGAAGTTGTGAGAAGGGGAGATAATAGGTATGGAATAACAGTGGTTGTGTAAGGTGGCATTATTATGATAATGATTTAAACAATGTACTCTAGGTTTCTCTGGGCTTTCTCCCCTTCTTGCTTAAGTAATCTGCATTGTAAATTCAAATCTGTAGTAGAATGTGCTTACTTTGTTAAAGATTTAAGCAAACTACAGGGTGCACCCCACAGAAGAGAGAGCCTGAATTTTGGAGTCCCTGAGACCAGGATGGCAATCTTCCTGCATTCTGTCACTCAAGGGAAACAGGACATCCCTCTTCTAACTTTAGTTTTCTTATCTGTTTAAGGGCAAAACATTCCTGTCTCCAACAGCTGTGAGAATTGATACAAAAAGTCTCAGTATCAGTGGTTGTTTGGGATTTATGTATTCATTTTCTGCATTTTTCTGATGAGAAATCAGAAGAGCAGACTACGAGCATCTTGATGGCAGAGACCATTTGTTTATCTTTGTATTCCTAGAGTCTGGCACTTAGCGGCCACGCAGTGTGCAGGGTGAATGAATTATTTACGAAGGTGAGCAACTTGGAACGAGTCTGAGGGTGGCAGCATTTTGTAAATCAATGTTTTTCCAACTCTACCCTTAAGAGCACAACACTGAATTTTCTGAAGGAATGCATACTTTAGGAGCTGCTAAAAGTAGTGAGGACTGAACTCCTGGCCTTTACCTCGCTGTAATAAGAGCAGATATAGATACATGTTTCTTTTTAATGTATTGTTCTGCCACGTATGATTGTTTTCAGGGGAAAGGTTTTTTAGCCAAAAGGCAGTTCAAGCAAAGTATGTGGGCTTTAGAGTCCCAAAGATACATCTTCTAACTTCATTCACCATTAGGTACCTTAGGAAAGTTAGCCTTTCTTTGTCACAATTTCCCCACTTATCACAGCACTTACAGCATTTCAGGTTGGCTGTAGATGGTCAGGAAGCTATTACATGAACACCTGCCATTTCCCAATGCACTTAGCCAAGAATAGCAAAGTGGATTCCATCTGGATCCAGGTGGCCATTTGTATCAGCAGCAGGTGCATGCGGACCCAGTATACCTTGGCTTGGCGTTTCTCTTCCTCTGGTTCCCTGTGGGCCATACAGCTGCCAGGGACACTACTGCCAGCTTTGAAAAACACAATTTTTAAACTCAAACTTTAGACGAATTTCTACTTATGGCTTGGGCACTTCCACATAATAATAAATGCTTACAAATATCAGACTGTCTCAATTGTAGAACCAAACTAGCACAAGGAAGAAAGCCTCCTTTAGGCAGTTTGAGGAGGAACAGGCAAAGTCAGAGTCTGGGGTCTCTGAATACACCTCTGCCTCCAGCTTCCAGGGTTCGTGCTTCTCTGGACATTTATTTTGAAGATTAAATATAGTAGAAGTAACACTAAAATATTTAGTAATGTGTAAATGGTTGGGCTTGGGCACCAATAGATCAGAACAGATGCTGGTCATAAACTATCCATAAGCCTTGCCAGTGCATGCCAGCTGAATGCCAACACTGAAATAAAGTAACATTAAAATGTCCTCATGATATCTGATGCATAGATGATGCTGGATTAATGTTCATTCCCTGTCCTGCTCCCCTCTTCCTCTTGAACAAAATCCTGTAAAAACAAACAAACAAAAAAGGCAAACCCAAGGAGACATATCCCCAAGTAACCTGAGTAGTCAAGTTTATTATTTCATTAGTACAATATATTAATGAAGGGATAATTTCTAACACCAAAATTCATCCTGTGGTCTAAAATAAAATGGACTTACTAAAAAAAGTTGTAAACTCTTTCCTGAGTTAGAACCCAGCTGTTAGCTAACTAGTAGTATATCTTAGTTATACCCACTGGGGCCATTGAGTCTCCTCAGAGGTCATAATTTTCTCTGGGAGGAACAGTTAATTCATTAAATTTAGTTATATTGTATCATTTGCTTTAAGGCAGTGTTTCTCAGGAATTAACATTGGAAATGGGGAACACTCTGCCAAAGTCATCTGTGTCTTTCTCCCTACTCCCCCAGATCCTTGCATAGAGTTTGATGCCTTTTTTCCTACTAAGAATCTGCCAGAATGAGCCATTGGAAATATGTATAGGATTCTCCTGTTAAATTAGCTTAGAAAAAAAGTTAAATTAGCCTTTGGGGAGGTCTTGTTGTTGGAACCTCTGAAAAAAGAAGGATGGATATTTTTGGAGCAGAGGCAAAGCTGGACTGTATCAACTTCAGTAATTGAGAAGAGAGGGTAGAGGAGAGACCACAAGGACGGAGGGATTGGATGGAGGACAAGTGACTGACCAGCTGCACCACTCAGTCAGGGCGCTCTTTAGTGTCACCATTAGGCAAGGCATTTGCTGGGCATTGGGAGTCTTCGAACAGCCTTTCTCTGTGGCTGTCAGACTGAAGGCTGGTGCGCTGTTTGCATTCACTTGCCCTGCTTTTCCTGTTCAGTCTTTCTCTTTGCCTTGCTGTTCTTACTACTTTTATTCATTTTAATCCCATTCGTTGGTGAATCCCCTTAAATTATCTTTGGAACATGAAGGGTTATAAACTAATAAATAACAGTGTGCCTAATGGATAACTGTTTCGTTCTGTCAGAAAAAAATATAAAACAGGAATATAATAAGTTTAACAGCTATTCTCCTAATGTTATGGATTTAAGAAAAACTAAGCATTTTTACTAAAAAAGAATGAAAATCATAAGCTATGAATATAACTAAGAGTGAGTGGATTCTTCATATCGTTAACTTAAAATAATCAAAAATACCAGAACAACACTGTCATACATTTGATAATAAATTTTGATGCTGTCAATATAAAGCTATATATTTCACATTTCTTCAAACTTTCTTTGCTATAATACAACCCAATATGTAAGAATATTCAAAGTTGTTCCACATTAGCTTGTACAATTTTAGGCATTTATGTAGCAGCATTTTGAAGAATTGTAAACTGTTTTATTAAATGGTACAAAATAATAAAAAATATTTGAAGACTTATTAAGTGCTAGGTATTATTAATTCACATAACCCTCACAACAACACTAAAATATGTGCAATTATTATTCCCATTTTATAAATGAGGAAAGAAATAAACAGTTAATTTAAAGATGAACATCCATAACTTGCTTAAGGACACACAGCTCAGATCTGAATCCAGGTGGTCTGGTCCAAACTGTCAGCCTTAACCCGTTGCTTTTCTGAAAAAAATAAAGTAAAATAAAGTAAAAATTAAGCATCTTAAAATTAACATCAACCGAAGTTAAGTGAAGTTACACTTTATGAGACCTTTTCAGATCTTTTCAACAGATCTTTTTCAAGGTAAAAGAAAAGAGAAGGTTAATCTTCAATATACTTTTAATTTTTAAAACGTAATGTCTGTGGCTTTTCTGAAAGTGTATGTTGAGTGCTTCAGTGATGGTGCTTCAAAAACTTTTGCAGCGCAAAGTGATTTAAAATGGTATTCACCAAATTCTTGACTGTACCAAATTGCAGAATTTTAAGT
>VMDR010030839.1:0-12238 GCA_007922815.1 Macrotus californicus
GTTAATATTTACTACTCGATGACGCCTAACTAAAGTGTTCTTAAACATTTTTATAACTTTATTACAAATATACATTTCAGTATTAATGTAGTTTAATTACTTGGCATTTTTAATGGCTCATATGGCCATCTATTAATTGAATATATTATAGATTGCTTAGCTGTAACATAATTACAAATGGCACATTAGAAATTGCTATTTTCAACAAGAAAATTCACAGTATTAAATTGAATATTAAACAATACAGTAGATAGCTTTTGTCCTTATTTTCTATATTTCCATATTCTATATGTTTTCTATATTCATATTCATGAGCATTTTTGATATTCATGCCCCTTTTCAAGCTGTAGAAGCTGAGATAACTCAAGCCAACTAAACTTCACCTTTCAGGCTACTCTGCCATGGGGGCGGGCACATTTCATCTTGGTTTCCTCAGAGTTCTCTCTTGTGTCTCCCGCATAATTACAAAGGGGAGGGATTCCCTCCACCATTGTGACTCAGTTGCTCTTCACGGCTTCAGTTCTACGGAAAACTGTTTTAGAGAATGTTTAGTGAACTTCGCGTGTTTTCACATTATGAGGATTTACTCTGTAAGAATATTATTTCACCTGTATTTAGAGAAAGTTGCTTGTTTTGGCAATTCCTCTTTTGTTATGAGAATTCACATGAGCCAAATTCCACTTTCAGAAATGCTGTGGGCCAAGCTTCATGCTGTGTAAATTCATACCTAAAGACTGTAAATTTCTGAATGGGTTCACAAAATGAAATGCAGCTTACTTGGGCTCACTGCTTCTCCTTAGAAACTAAGGAAGTGGTTTAAATGCCTACATACAGCCATAGGTTTAAACTGCTAATGATAGCAGTGAATGAATTAAGAAAAAAGACATCAATATTTTCAAATGGATTAGATCGTATATTTTAATAATTTTGCACATAAAATTTTTATATTGAGGGGAATCTTTCTTGGTTTCTATAAAGATAAAACAAGTAATTCTGTCAGATATTTTTAAAGACAGCAACTTGATAAGGAAGAATGTAATTAATTTCATGCTTGACAGAGTTTGGCACGAAAAATTTTGATGAATGAATGTGTATCTTATACTCACTTTCCCAGGATAGTAAAAAATATGGCTCTGGTCTCTTAATTACCATATGGAATATGTTTTCAGAGGAGGGTGACACAAACTGATGGTGTAATTTTGTTTGAGTTTAAATATTTGGTTTTCAGATGCTCTCCTCATGTTTTCTTATCCCAGCCTCAATCTATTGACCTAACTCACTGCTTTTCTGACTCTGTACTAAATTCACGTCCTGCCTCTAGTTAGGAGTCCTTGTCCTCCGGGAGTCCAGGTGATGTGTTGGCCATCACATAGGCTAACCTATTTGAACTCTCTCTGAACTACAGACATAGGAATGAGGCAGAATGTTGTCACACAAGCGTTACAGTATCGATCTTTCTGTGGGATGAGGAAGGAAAATCCTTTTTCGTCTCAGTCCCTAATCAAAAAGCAACTCTTCCTAGATCTGAGCTAGTTCTCAGGAGGCCTTGTATATTTTCACTCTCCCTCCTGGCACTCTGCTGGAGGATGAGAGACCACATTGAGCAAAAGGAAACCATCCCACCTGAGGCCATCTTAGATCAGCCAGCCCCCAGTTGATCTGCTAGCTAACTGGCAGGGGACCAAAGATGCATGAGTGAGTCCTGCTGAGACCAGAGCCCAGTTCACATTGCTGACACATATAATTGTGAGCTAAATAAATTACTGTGGTTTTACATACTGACTTAAGAGGTTGTTTGTTACACAGCAAAAGCTCAGACCTGTTTGGGAGGTCTGGTCACATCACAGGTTTAATAACTGGCTCAATTTTACTTGATTGTGAGGCAACCTTTGGTGCTCTCCTGTTCTTCCTTAACATCTTCAGCTCTACAATAGCACTTCAGTGTGTTAGTTGAGGTCTTGAGCACTGCAGAGTCAGAACTGGGTCTGAATCCAGTCTCTTTCACATATTTGTTGTATGACCTTGGGCAAGTCACTTTCCCCTTGCTGAATTTTTTCCCATCTGTAAAAATGAAAGAGAATATCACTTAATAATATCCGTTGTGGTTGCTTATGCAATATCCATTCCTAGCCCCCATGCTCCTACTTCCCAACAGAGCCCTGATTTCACTCAGGTATTCACACACCCTCCACAACCTTCTCTGCACTCTCTATATAGCCTAGATGAGGATGGGATTCCTGGTTAGTCTCAACTAATCTTGGAAATTCCATTGCTTTCACCAATGATCAGTTTAAGAGTGGGCACATGATTGAATTCTTACCAATGAGAGATGAGAGGGAAAGATGCTGCTGTGGAGAGGCTTCTGGAAAAGATTTCATCACTCCTAAGAAGCAGGCAGAGGGAGGGATGTTCTGTTTCGTCTAAGGATTGTTTGGTCTGATTAAGAGGCCTGGGACTACGGCCGTAGCCATCTTGTGGTCATGGAGGCAGTTACCTGAAGCAAAGCCAAAGCCCCGAGGAAGGCAGAGGCATGCGATGGAAAGAACCTGGGTCCTTGAACATATCACTAACTCGCTGAAACTCCAATTATGGAATGAATCCTATTTCGGGGCTACTTATTGTATGAAAAAACAAATCTTCTATTGTATTTGAATTTGTTTGAGTCAGATTTTCTGTTCTTTGCTAACCAAAGCATCCTAAATGTTATTGTGTGCATTAGCACAGCATCTAGCACATAGCAAGTCCTCAATAAATACTAGTTCTTATTATAATTATATTGGCTTCTTTTCCTTAATTATTAAATGGTTTTTTTCAGATTTCCCAGATCTTGGAAAAACACTGAATCCTACCCACCCTTCCTTCCAGGTATGGCACTGTTGTCTTTACTTATAGCTCTATATCTAAAGCAGGGATCTAAGCACTATGTCCAGTGGGCCAAATCTAGCCCACTGCCTGCTTTTATGAATACAGTTTTATTAGAACACAACTACTATACACATTCACCTATGGATACTTTTGTAATGCAACAGGTGAAGTCTACAATTTTTAGTCACTGGCCCCTTACAGAAAAAGTTTGCCAGCCCATGCTCTCCAGCCAATTCTTCACCTCCTCAATGATTATTCACATGGGGGCCTAGTTAACGATGCAGATTGCAGCTTTCACCCCAGATTCTGCTTCACTGGACGTATTAGTTACAACTGTTCGTAGGCAAGACTGAAAATGTGACCCAAACTACATGGTAGCTTTAGGAATGGCTGGATACAAGGGCTCAAATGGCATAATCAGAGTCAAATTCCACTCTCCATCTCTTGGGCCTTCTTCTTCTGTGTTGACTTCAATCTCAGATAGTGTCTGCCATGGAGGGCCACAATACGGCACAACGGTGCCTGTCTTTCTAGTTCATGTTTAATGGGAAAGAGGTAAAATCTTCCTTAACATTTCGGTTAAACTTTGGGGAATCACTGGGATTGAGTGACTCAAGCATTGAAAATGCACTTTAGAAAGCAGCAGATAATTCCCTTCTTATCCTTTGTATTTTATGTATTGTTTCCTTGTTGGTTGTTTTCCTCCACTAGATTACAAACTCTAAGAACAGTGCTCAACAGCTAGCATATGCTTAGTAAAGATCATTTTGAATGAATGCGTAAGTATATTTATTTAAAAATGGGGATCATTCTTCACATATAATTTTGTTTGCTGCTTTTAAAAAGTTTGTGTATTTAAATCATGAGCATTCCTGTATGTCATTAAAGCTGTTTGGATTGGCTTCTAAAGCCAACAAGCAGCCATTGAAGGTTTTTAAGCAATGGTTGACATTGACCCAATGGCTTATGAGCCATGTTGATCTCATTTTGGCCCATATTCTCTGCATTACCCATGAAAACTGCATCATACAAATATTTCCACATCTCCTCCCATCCCGCCCTTAGAGAATCGTGTTGTAGCTACTACAGTTTTTATTTTGAAGGTGATTGGATATGACTTCTTTTTTTTAGCCTGCTCATGTTGCTCAGTTGTCCAAAGTAGTTGCAGTTGAGTGATGCGCCCGCTCCCTTTCCCCGGGGGCTGGGGCTGCTACCTCATCCTGAAAAGATGTGTTGTTTCATGATATCAGCTTACAGCAAACCATGCATAGATAACTTTTCAAACATTTCATTGTAATGCTTCCATGCTTAAATCACCAAATTGGCTTTGGAAAATATGCAAGCTCTTCAAATTATAATCTCTTTTAGCTCAGAATTCACAATATAACAGGGCAGTCGGGATACTTAAGACATTTGAAATGGGGGCATAGAAATGGCCTAGATGTACAGGATTTCCTATTTTTTTTTAAGAAGCACAGTATTGTAAATGCAACAAATAATGAAAATCAGCTATGCAGTGTGCTTTTTTTTTTTACCTGTACTGTGTATAATATAATTAATTGGGTGTGGAAGGGACTTAGAGGTTGTTTTAGTTCCCTAGGGCTCCTGTGACAAAGTGTAACAAACAGGGTGGCTGAAAACAACAGAAATTTATTCTCATAGTTCTGAAGGCTGCAGGTTTGAAATTACAGTGTTGGCAAGGCCATGCTTTCTCTGACACTGGGTAGAGCCCTTCCTTGTCTCTTTCCAGCTCCTGGGGGTGGCCAGCAATCCTTGGCCTTCCATGGCTTGCAAGTACACACGCCAGTCTGCCTCTGTCCTCACACGACATTCTTGCTGTGTGTCTGTCTTCACAGGGTATTCTCCTCTTATGAAAAGGATACCAGTCACATTGAATTAGGACCCATCCTAATGGCCTCATCTAGATTACATTTTCAAAGACCCTATTTCCAAATAAGGTCACATTTACTGGTACAGGGGGTGCAGTTTAGACCTTAAACATATCTTTCTGAAGGATATCTTCCCACTCTCACTGGGGTGAGATAGTTGCTGTTGAACTGATGTAGCTATAGAAATTGGCTGGAAAGCTGGGTGGGTAAGATAAGCTCTAAAGTGATGCAGGGCCCTGGCTGGTGTAGCTCAGTGGGTTGAGTGTGGGCTGTGAACTAAAGGGTCGCCAGTTCGATTCCCAGTCAGGGCACATGCCTGGGTTGCGGGCCAGGTCCCCTAGTACGGGGAGCATGAGAGGCAACCACACATTGATATTTCTCTTCCTCTCTCTCCTTCTCTTCTCCTCTCTCTAACAATGAATAAATAAAATCTTAAAAAAAAAAAAAAAGTGATTCAGGGGAAGTCTGGCGCTGGGCCTAGTACAGAGCCCACTGATGGGGATACCCAGCTGGTGGCAAACATTAAGGGGGTAGATGGGTGAGATGGCCATCATCCTTGATCAACACTGTCCAATAGAAGTGTAAAGTGAGTCACATTTATAGTTTCAAAATTTCCAGTACTCATCTTAAAAGAAGTAAAAAGAAATGGGGAAATTAACTTTAACACTATATTTTATTTAACCCAATCTATCCCAAATATTATCATTTCAATGTCATCGGTATAAAAATATTAAATATTTTCTCTTTTTTTCCCCATACTGAGTCTTCAAAATCCAATATGCATTTGATACTTGCAACACATCACTAGCCATATTTCAAGAGCACCGTAGCCACATGTATTAGACTGCTCTAGATTCTGGAAGTGCTTCCCCTTGGTAGTAGGATCCAAGCTACGGGCTGGGTTGCAGGGAGATTCAGTTCTAGGAAGAGCACAGGCAGAAGCCAGGCAGAAGCCAGGCAGATGACCAAGGGTTTTGGGGAAGAGCCTAGAACAGGCCTGAAGAGGGAAAGGTGTTCCAAGTGGAGACAAAGTGGATGTGAGGGACGAGGGACGGGGCTACACCTAAACTTGCCTAAGTAAGGGGTGGTTAGATGGTTCTTCTGAGCAGTGAAGTCCCTTGGAAGTGAATGGCAAGAAGGCACACCTGGGCCAGGAGTATGGGCAGGAAATCCGTCAGACAATCACTCTCTTTGTCTCCCTCTTTGGGGTTATGAAGCCTCTTATCTCCACTTCTGTCTGCTTTTTAGTATCTTTCTACACACTCATTTCCTCTTTTCTTTATCTACTTGAACCTTCAAATGGCTTCTTCAGATGCTAACTCTGTGGCCTCTCAATCCAGCTGCCCACTGCTAACTCAGTGTCCCAGTGTCCCCATTTCATGTTGCAAGGAGAAAAAATGTGATTGGCCTCTTGGTCAGCCATCTTTGGCTCAGTTAGCTGAGGCCAAGCTCAACTACTTACAAACTGGGCCACCCAGGTTCACCCTTGGGTTAAGGCAGTGGTTCTCAAAGTGGGTTCTCCCCACCAGCAGCATTAGAAATGCAAATTCACAGTCCCCACTGCAACCTGTTGAATCGGTATCTGTGGGGATGGAGCCTAGGGCATTGTGTTAGAGCAATAGGTCAGGCCAGATACCTTCAGAAGGGGATGTGGATAAGGACTGCCATCTTAGTATACCAAAGCGGAGGCTGAGAAGGCAAAAGCCAAGGAGTGTGGCATGGGGGAGCCCAGACCTGGAGAGACAAAGGTCTCGGATGTGACCTCAGCTTCCATCACTGGAGACCAGATCTGCTGGGAGGGGGTCAGGGAAGGGGTCACAGAGAATAGCCTGGAATGTGACCTAATCCTGAACCATGTTGGAACAGGACTGCACATGAGGGTTTTTAGCTGACCTAACTTTGAGGACCTAGGACAGGCAGAAGTAATCAGTGGAAAGGGGGAGGAAGCATCCGGTTGACAACTGCAAGTACATGGGGGCTGTGCTTGGCTGTTTCAGCAGTTTTAAGCTGATTTGGAGGGAGCTGGAACTAAACATTAAATTCAATTCATGACATTTTAAACATTAAAGAAAGTTGAATTTTCAGCGGGGGTAGAAATTGCTGAGTGCCCGATGTTTGCTTTTTCCGTGGCACATAAAACTGTATTAAATTTGAAATTTATACTACAAAAATAGCTTCACAGGAGTACCATTATTAACATAACCTTACCTCAGACAGATTTTTTATTACTGGAGACAACTCTTCTATGTAAAAAATATATTAATGGCTGGAGCAGAAGAAAAATACCAACTACAGATGGTAAGCATTTGCTTGAAAAGTCACATCAAATTTAACGTTAGCCTCGGAAAACAGAAACATGTTTTAAACGAAAAGTTTTAAATATTCTTATAGCCTGGTATCAATTTTTATCTCTGGTCTAGGATACCATCATAAAGAGTGCAACATTAAGTGATTAAACTACATTAATGAAAAAGTTGAAAACTTTTGCTCAAAAATGCTGTTTAATGAGTTGTTAGAGCATTTTCACTGCAAGGTTCTATTAATGGCATCCCCGGGAAAAGACATTTTGTTGGTATGAAATGGGTAGAGTTTGTATTCTTGAGACAGAGCCCTAAACCAATGATTTGACAAAGATGCACGATTCAACCAAGAGCAAATTAGGGAAAAAAAGGGAATAAAAAGGCTCGGAAGAGATTTTCTGCAATTCCCATACCCATTCGTGACATGTGTAGGTGCAACTTTCATTGCAAGTGGATTTCTCTTTTAGGAAGAAAGAAAAGAGTGAATTCCTTAAGATGTTTTATTTCTCCTTTTTTTTTTTTGTCAAAAATATGACTAAAATTGTTATGATGAAGCAAAGCCAATGCTATTACCCATCTAAGGCTAAAATTCACATGAAAGTTTAGCTTTCCTTAACAGTATGAATGATTTTTAAGTATTATTATCTGAATCTTTTGTTTTAAACAGTAAGGTTTATACTCACACACAGGCAAGCCTAAACAGAGTCTTCCTGGCATATTAAGCATGTGCACATTTTTCTGCAGTGTCTCTTATAGTTGAATGCACTGCCGTAAACTTCACAACAGTTGCCCCAGCTCCCCCCTCATGGTTTGAAATTCTAACTTCTATTACCTGATAAAAAGCTACAGATTATTAGACAGTGGTTGGGAACCAAGTGTTTGCCATAAGAACAAGGCAGAAGTGTATGTATATATCAGTTTGCTAACTTTTATCGCCATTACCCAGTCTCTTAAATTGTGATAGTGGCTATTGTTTGAAGTGATTAGCTTATTTGCAAAGTTTCTGTAGTAAAAGAAGCATTTTGAAAGGATCTTGTTCACTCTTTGGCACCTATTAGGCACTTAGTATTTATTGAATAAACTTCTAGTCTGACTTGTAGAACTTTATATAATTTTTGGATCACTTTATTGCAGAGTTGTACTCAGACTGATGAGATGCTCTTGAAGTAACTTCATCTGGAGAATGAAATGACGTCACTGATGAATTTGAAATAACGACGGACTGATTTAGGAGTAAAATCTCTTAGACTTTATTAAACATTAAAAAATGGCATTAATGTCGTGCGAGCCTTAAACAAGACACACAACCCCCCCCCCCCCGCCCCCATGCTGTTATCCTTAGTTTTCACTGTGCTGGATGCTTTGAATGCATGCATACAACTTTTTATTGTCTTTTCAAACTTTGATTTGTAAACTTCCGTATTATATGATCTTCACAATTGCCATATTAATGGCTGCACAAAAACCCATGCGGTTGATGTAATATAATTCACCGAGCTGTTTGCTCAGTCCCTCTTTGTTATTAACCAAACTTTGCAAAGAACATTTTCTGTATTATTATAGGTCAAGAATAAATTTCTAAGAGTGCAATTACAGAGTCAAAGGGTAAGGTACGTTTATTTTTATTTTGTTTTTTTATTTTGTCCTCTTGTATGAAAAGCTTTTCACACATGTGTCTCCAAGGTTTATCTTGTTAATAATCCTTTAAGGCAGTGTTATTATCCTCCTACCCGAGCGCTACAGCTGGAAAAAGAGCCGCAGCAGGAAAGTAACCTGATCTCGTTTACCAGGTGAGTCGTGGATGGAGGTGGCAGCTACTATACCAGGAGCAAAACACCCCTGGGGATTTGCTGGAATCCTTGGTATGGAAATAGTGTCTCTACCCTCAGCGACGCGACGCTACATTCCCAGAGGGCAGCGTTTCAAACTTTGTTTGCCCCACCTCTCAGAGAGCCCTGTACACAGTGGGCGGTTAATAAATGCAGTCTGCGTTACAAAGACAAAAGCTCTAAGGAGGGACACTAAGCCCCTTCTGGTTCCGGAGAGCTCCGCACCGCCACCCTGCTCCTTTGCATCTCCCTCCTTAAGCTCGGCGTGGGACCCTCTGCGGACCGCGGGCGCCCAGGCAGAGCCCGGCCTCCGCCCCCCGCGCCCTCGGCACCCCGCGCGCGCCCGCCCAGGCCCCGCCCCGCCCCTCCGGCCCGTCCCACCTCCGTCTGCTCCCCGCCCCCCGCAGCCGACGAGTGGCCGCGGCGGCCGCAGGACCCGGTTCGCTCAGACAAGAGGGCGGGTGGAGGAGGAAGCGGCCGATCCCCGAGTCTGCTCCGGCGCAGCCGAGCACCGCCCGCCTCAGCCGACCAGCCCCGTCGGCTCCCGGGCCTAGCCACGCTGAGAGGAGGGAAAGGCGGAGGTGGTTGCGTGGAGGCGGCGGGGGCGCGGGCGGAGGCGGCGCGGCCGGCCGCGGCTGCCGCTTTGTTGTGCGGCCCGGGCCGAGGAAGGAGAAGTGGGAGGAGGGGGGAGCTCGGCGTCCCGCTCCCTCCGCGGCTCATGGCGACGACGCTCGGCACATCCGGGACCCTCCGGCCGTGGCGGCCGCGGCGCCGGCTGCTCGGGCCGCAGCCCCGGCCGCTGTGGTGACTCCGCCGCACCTCGCCGTCGCCCCTGCCCCGCTCGCCGCCCGCCGGCCCCGGGCTCCGCGCCGCGGCCGCAGCCCCGCCGCCCCGCCGCCGGGGACATGTCTAACCCCGGGGGCCGGAGGAACGGGCCCGTCAAGCTGCGCCTGACAGGTGAGAGGGTAGGGGGCGGGCGGGCGGCGGGACCTGGCCGGGGCAGCCGCGGGGTAGGGGAGCCGGCGGGGAGTGCCTGTGGCCTTGGGAAGGGCCAGGGTCGTGATCAATGGTGAGTTGGGGGTCGGGGGACGTGGGAAGGCCTAGTTCAGGGCGAGTCATGGCACAGCCACTCGCCGCTGTTTGGAAATTCTTGAAAAAGCTGAGGGTGACTCGGGGGTCTTTTGTCGAGGCGAGGAGGACCCCGGTTGGCATTCCAGGCAGGTTTGAGGGCGAAAAGCCTTGGGCGAGGAGCACGACTCTCCCGGGGCCTCGGGGAGCAGCCCCGGGCTGCCGCTCAGGTGGGGTCGTGGCGGGGATGAGGGGCTGCGGTGCCGGGATTGTGGGACCCGGCGGCCGGCTGCGCGCAGTCAACACTCCTTAAAGATGGAGCGCTTAACGGGAGGGCGTGTGTGTGTGTGTTCCTCGGTGGTTAACTTGTTCGCCCACTTGTGCCCGCGTGCAAAAGCCCTCACTCACTCCCTGCTGCCAGCCGCAGCAGCCGGTGCCACGCACCTGAAACGCACGTCCTTGGGAGGGAAGGAGGCTGAGGTTGACTTTTCCGGGGCGTCCGCCTGGTCCGACGACTCCGGCTCATTTGTCCGCTCTGTGTTTTGGAAGTGTTTGATTGCAGGGTAGCATGTTTGGGGTTGTTCCTTGTAGGCCACAGAACTAGTGTCTCACTTCTGACTCCAGACCGGCTTCACAGACGCTTTTTTTGGGGGGGGGGGTGCAATGCTAAGTATGTGCTCAGACAAACTTTCATGCGAAGTTTTCTGTCTTTCCTCGACCTCCTCCCCTTCCCTTTTCTAAATGGAAAAGAATGTCTGGAGGGCTTGCTAGATAGAAGGCTTCCCGTACAAAGTGTTCGTGAGTATAAGTGCATTGAATCTTTAACATTACAGGTCCATGTTGCTTACAGTGCCATTTTTGGTCGTCTTACAGGGCTGCGTTACCCTGTTTTAAGGAAAAATTATTATTTTTTGTTTGAAAAGTGTGGCTGAAATCAGCATGGTTATCCTCATTTTACCATTTGCTGTCCATGTGTTGCCCACGTTGATATTCGGATGTGTGGTGAGAAGGATGCTTTTCCTTTATCTATCTGTGTGGGGGTGCATGTGTAAGAGTAAACTATAATTACGTTTGCCTACACTAGGCTTCGAGATTTATACGGACTAATTTTTGTAATTGAATGCTTGTGTGCCACATCCTAGTCCACTGGCTGAACTTTTGAGATACAGACTTGCAGTGAATTTGGTATTTGGGAATTTAGACGGTGTGGGCTGCAACTTAAAAAAATGTTACTTTCGTGACAGTTTTACTTTCCCTAGGGACAACTGCAGAGAATCATTAACTGAGTGGTTCTTAATGGAAAACCTGGATTGGGGAATGCCCGTCTCCCCCGTTTCCCCCGTTCAGTTTCTGTATTATGAATCAATGGAAACCTTCATAAGAGATCTTTGTTGCTTTAGTTTATCTACTGCTGTTCCTCTCCTGAGTCAGCCCTGTGTCAGTGATTATGAAAAGAACCTGTGATTCCAGGTGGGCAGAAAGCATCAGAATAGGTCACCTGTTTCCTTCTGGTCTGTGCATACCTATATATGTATGTATGTATGTATGCATGTGTATGTGTGTATATATATGTAAATATAAATGAGGGAGAAAACAGGGATTTTGATTTTCTGCAGATAAAATGAGTTTGAGGTTTTTTGTGTGACTCAATAGATCTTAAAGTGTTTGTGGTTTCCTGACTGCATATGATACATTATTACAATTCATGAGTAAAGTTAGGAAAAAAGATTACTTTTTGGGGGGGGGGGAGGACAGGAACAGTGGACTAAATTTATAGAGTGATTTTGTATTTTTAGATTTTTCTGAGGAATTTTAAATATACTGTGTCCCCCTTAATTGTAAAAACACAGTTGAGGTACTCTCAATTTCTTAAAGCCATTGGGAATTTGTCTCTGTCATATTTTAAGAGAAAATACTCAAATATTAAAAACATTTCTCTTTCCCTTTTGGTTATATATAGTGGATTTTCTTCTGTTTTGCCAGGAAAGTTAACATATATTTTTTCTTTTTTGTTCATTTACAAATTAGATGGTATATATTTTAACAAATAGATCTCAAGAGCTGGATTCAATTAGCAGCTTTTTAGGACATAAACATTAAAGGGTTAGATGGAAAAGATTGTTTTGACTGACTGGATAAATGACAGGGCTGTGTTTGATGTGCGTCCAGGAATTGGTCTGGAGCTGGTGCCCAACTTTTCAGTCCATCTTGAGAAGCCAAATAAAATATTTAACCTAGGCCTCGTTTTGTTTTTTGTTTTTTTTTTTTAAAGTTGATTCTTTGTTAA
>VMDR010030840.1:0-12241 GCA_007922815.1 Macrotus californicus
ATAATTATGTTTTCAGGTGTAGTCAGGTGAGGACTGGAACACATAATTTGACCTGATACATGACTGCAACTCTGAGATATTTTGGCACTAAGCTATTTAACTATTCTCAAATTACTCTCACAAGGTCAGGATTATTTAACTGTTGGCATGTAAAAAGAAGTTGCTTCGACTTCTTACCTACATTAAAAATAATTCCAAGTGAATCCAATAGATAAAATAAAAACAATATTTATCTATAAGAATAAGAGAAATATCATAGAACATCAAAGTCAAGGTCCTCTTCCATCTTTACCTTTAGTGTGTTTTTAAAAATATTTTTCTGAATTCTTTGACAAAATGAAATCTTCTAGAGGTTGTTTCATCTTTTGATTTTTTTTTTTTCATTTTGTTTTGAGGTGACATTGGCATCCTCTGATTTTAAAACAATTTTTCTTAAATAGAAGATCCTTTTTTTGTTTAGATTTCTATAAATCTAAGTTGTGAGGATGTGGTATAATTAAGTTTTAAAACGCAAGCAAACAATTAGGAGGGAATTCAGCTTGTGTTTAAGGAAAAAAAAAAACAGTTTACTGTTGAGTAAAAGACATTCATGAGGAAGAAAACAATTAAGAAAGTGATTGAAGTGCCCTAGGGAAAAATTAGTTTACAATGGCTTTTTGTGCAACCAGTCAAAATAGGCAATTGGTACAGTGACAGGCTTTACAGGAAACAGTAAAGAGCCCAGATGGCTCAAGGTCACATGTTTACAGAGGACCTAGGAAAGGCTGTTAAACCCTGCAAGTGTCACTCAGTTAACAAGAAGGCTTTCAGTTCTGGGGACAAGAAGAGCGTTACAAAGGCTTGGGACAGGACAGGTGGAAAGGAAAGGGAAAGGGAAAACACATGAAAAGATGATGCTGTTGAAAGTGGGAGACTATGAAGTAGTAAAATGAATAGAAGAAAGGGAAAAAGGAAGATGAAAATGGAATGTGGAAACAACAATGAGAAACAAGAAAGTACATGTAAATATGCTCAGGTTTTCTAGTAACTAGTGTCTCAGTTTTAATTCCTTTGTGTTATATTAGATGCAAATGGTTGCGAGGAGAGAAAGGCAATATTTTAAGCAAGTTCAACTCTGTGCTATTCCATCGGGAAAGGCAGAACCTGCTTTTGAGGGCACGTTGGCCTCTGTTTACTATACAGCACCAACTTTTATGATGTAGTTAGAATAACTTTGGAATTCATCTACATGTGTTTTGGCATGGTCCTGTGATAAAAACATTAACAAAGGCCGCCAAAAAAAAAAAAAACGTATTTCTGAAGAATGACATTAGATTATTTACATAATGGCTTCTCTAGCCAGTGGTTGGTGTAAAATTAATTCTCAAACAATGAAATGTGCAACCATAGACTTTGAGGAGGTAGAAAAATAATTCTGGTGTTTACAAACCTAATAATGACATAAATCAGTTTAATCTCCTGACTTAAGAGCAAGGTTTTCCAACAGTGGCACTATTGACGTTTAGACTGAATGATTCTTTCTCGTGGGAGTTGTCCTCTGCATTATAGGATGTGCAGCATCCCTGGCCTCTACCCACTACATGCCAATAGTGAAACCCTCCCCCTTAGTTCTGACAATCAGAAAAGTCTTCCGTTATTGCCAATGTCCCAAGTGGGTAGAATTGACTGCAGTGGAGAACCACTGCTTTAGAAGCATTGACTAATGTTGACCAATTCATTATATCAAGAAAAAGAGTTGGCTACATTGAAATCAAGATGCCATACATCCATGCACCTTGTTTAAGATTTTTTTCAAAGTACTTTCACAAGTGTTATTTCTTTCTTATTCATAAACATTCCTTGGAAGAAAATTAGGGGAGATGACGTTATACCTCTTTTCCTAAGGAAACTGAGACACAGAGGAAAAGTGAGGTCCACATTATATGTCTTAGTTTGAATTTCCCTGCAAGACTCTGGGAGAAAAATATGAGTGCAAATAGTTTATTTGGGAGATAGACTCCCAAATAGTCATAGGAAATCTCAGTCAGGGAAGCAAGAGAGGGAGGGAGGGAAGAGAGAGAGAAAGAAAGAGAAAGACGCAGAGAGAGCCAGTAAATTGAACAATTCACTGCTGTTATAGAACTGAAGTTTAATCTTGCTGAGAAACCCTGAGGGCCATTGGAAAATAGGTACTTCAAAGTTGTCCCATCCAAGGGACAAAGAACTGGATACCAGCTGATGCCAGTAATTGATGAGAGGATGATTCCAAGATGAAGATGTGGTAGAGCAAGGGTGTCAAACTCATTTTCACCGGGGGCCACATCAGCCTCGCAGTTGCCTTCAAAAGGCCGAATGTAATTTCAGCTCCTTAACAGTTAAAGAGTAGTTACATTTATACAGTCCTAAAATTATTTTGGCCCTTTGAAGGCAACCACAAAGCTGATGTGGTCCCCAGTGAAAATGAGTTTGACACCCTTGTAAGAGAATAATGCCACCCCAAAGGTGTCCACATCCTAATTCCTGGAACCTGTGAGATGTTACCTTACATGGAAAAATGGACTTTTCAGAAATGGTTAAGTTGTGAGCCTTGGCATGGGGAGATTAATTTGGGTTTTCCAGGTGGGCCCAATGTAATCAGAAGCGATTCTATAAGTATATGAAGGAAGCAGGAAATTTAGTGTCAGAGAGGGAGATGTCACCATGGTGTCAGTTAAAGTGACACAATGTGAGAAAGACGCAACTGTGTATTCCTTTGAAGATAAAAGGGGACATGGGCTAAGGAATGTGGGAAATTTCTAAAAAGTGGAGAAAGTAAGAAATGCAGTCCTGCTGAAACCTTAATTTTAACCCAGCAAGACCCATTTTAGATTTCTGACCTCCAGAGTTATATAATTCTAAGCATGTGTTTGCTTAAGCCATTAAAACTGTGATAATCAGTTACAGAAACGATAGAAAGCTAATACAGATTTTGGTACCAGAAGTGGGGTGCTGCTGTAACAAATATGCATAAATAGCTTTGGAATTGATCAGTGGGCAGAAGCTGGAGGGATTTTGAGCAATACAATAGAGAAACCCTAGATTGTCTTTAGAGACATTTTAGTAGAAATATGAATATTAATGATTCCATTAGTGAGGAAGTGAGAGGCATGATAGAGAAAATGTGTAGTTCTTAGGGAATACCGAAATTATCATAAACAGACTATTGGCAGAAATATCGATGTTAAAGGTTTTCTGGAAAAGGTTCACATGGAAATGAGGAACCTGCTTTTGGAAAGTGGGGGAAAGGAAATCCTTGTTGCATCATGACAGAAACATTAGCTGAATTGTGACCTGAAATTGTGTGGGAAACAAAACTTGTAAGTGATGAATTTGGAGATTCAGCTGAAGAGATTTCCAGGAAAAAATCTGAAGGTATAACTTGGTTTCTTCTTGCTGCTTACAGTCAAACACAAGAATAAGGAGGCAGAGCAAAAGAGCTGTTAAGCAAACTGTTAAGGAACTAGGATTTGGTGATTTGGGAAATTCTCAGCCTATTCAGATTGCAAAAAATGCTGCCATTAGGAGATTCACTGACAAGGAAGTGTGTGTTAGTATCTCAGCAAGACAAAAAGTTCAGAGTATGCAGACACACTGTGGGCTCTTTGGATTAGGCATGTGGCTCATGGATCACCTCAGCTGCCTCAGCAGAAACCAGGAATTGAGGCGGATTATCTTGAAAAGACACGTAGTGGAGCTGCCTGTCTAATGGAGTAAATTGTAGTGACGTACACAGGAAATGCATGAGATTCTTGAGAATTTTGTACCAGCAGAAACACTTCTAGCTTAGAATAAAAGGTACAAAGAAAGGACAAAATGAAAGAAGGCTGTAGGGCTACTGTAATTCTATACGCAAGAAAAAGGCTAATAAAATGACTCAGCTGGAAACCTTTGCTACCTTTTATGAAAAAGAGAAAATGACTCAGAGGACAGGGCCACACAGGATTATTCCTAGGCCTTCAAACAAAAAACCTGGTTGGCTTTCAAAGTAGCTTGCCGTTAGTGACTCATTTTTTTTCTTTCCGTTTTCTCCCTTTTTTAAAATTTATTTTTATGTTTTAAAATATATTTTATTGATTACGCTATTACAGTTGTCCCATTTCCCCCCATTTATTCCCCTCCACCCTGCAGACCCCCTCCCATCTGCATCCCCCACTCACCTTAGTTCATGTCCATGGGTTGTATATATAAGTTCTTTGGCTTCTACATTTCCTATACTATTCTTAACCTCCCCCTGTCTATTTTCTACCTATCATTTATGCTACCTATTCTCTGTACCCTTTCCCCTTCTCTCCTCCTCCCACTCCCCTACTGATAACCCTCCATGTGATATCCATTTCTGTGGTTCTGTTCCTGTTCTAGTTGTTTGCTCAGTTTGTTTTTGTTTTTAGGTGAGTTTGTTGTCATTTTACTGTTCATATTTTTTATCTTCTTTTTCTTAGATAAGTCCATTTAACATTTCATATAATAAGGGCTGGGTGATGATGAACTCCTTGAACTTGACCTTATCTGGGAAGCACTTTATCTGCCCTTCCATTCTAAATGATAGCTTTGCTGGATAGAGTAATCTTGGATGTAGGTCCTTGCCTTTCACGACCTTGAATACTTCTTTCCAGTCCCTTCTTGCTTGCAAGGTTTCTTTTGAGAAATCAGCTAATAGTCTAATGGGAACTCCTTTGTAGGTAACTGCTTCCTTTTCTCTTGCTCCTTTTAAAATTTTCTCCTTGTCTTTAATCTTGAGTAACTTAATGATGATGTGCTTTGGTGTGTTCCTCCTTGGGTCCAACTTCTTTGGACTCTCTGAGCTTCCTGGACTTCCTGAAAGTCTATTTCCTTTGCCAGATTAGGGAAGTTCTCCTTCATTATGTTTTTAAATAAGTTTTCAATTTCTTGGTCTTCCACTTCTCCTTCTGGTACCCCTATGATTTGGATGTTGGAACGTTTAAAGATGTCCTGGAGGTTCCTAAGCCTCTCCTCATTTTTTTTGAATTCTTGTTTCTTCATTGTGTTCTGGTTGAATGTTTCTTCCTTCCTTCTGCTCCAAACCATTGATTTGAGTCCCGGTTTCCTTCCTGTCACTGTTGGTTCCCTGTAGATTTTTCTTTATTTCACATAATGCAACCTTCATTGCTGCCTGAGTCTTTTTTATGCTGTTGAAGTATCTAGTGAGTTCCTGGGGCATCCCGATAACCAATGTTTTGAACTGTGCATCTGATAGGTTGGCTATCTCTTTGTCGCTTAGTTGTATTTTTTTCTGGAGCTTTGATCTGTTCTTTCATTTGGGCCATTTTTTTTTTTTTGTCTTGGTGTGCATGTTATGTAGTAAGGGGCAGATCCTTAGGTGTTCACCAGGGTGGGGCAACCCACGTGGCTGCGTTGTGACAGTTGTCTGTGGGGGAGGTATCTGAGAGGGAACAATGGTGCTTGCTCCGCTCTCTGCCAGTTTTCAGTCATCTCCCCCACTACCCACAATCAAATTGGGTCCCTCTGGTGCTGATTCTTGGGTGGGTGGGTTTGTGTATGTTCCAAGACCCTGTGGGTCTCTCTGATGAACTCTCCTGCAAGGCTGGGAGTTTCTCCCACTGCTGCCTCAACACCCATAGGTGTTTTTAGTCAGAGGTTTCGAGGCTTCATTTCCCCATGCGAAGTCTGTCTCACTGCCCAGTTGTTCCTTCTGGTTTATCCACACATGAATGTGGGACTGCTGGATTCACCAGCCACTGCCTTGCTGTGAGTCCTCTCCGCCCCAGCTGCCCATCTCCGCCCCTCCTACCCATCTGGATGAATGTTTCTTCTTTAACTCCTTGTTTGTTGGACTTTCATACAGTTTGATTTTCTGTCAGTTCTGGTTGTTTTTTGTTTTTAAATTTGTTGTTGTCCTTCTTTTGGTTGTGTGAAGACGCACAGTATGTCTACCTACACCTCCATCTTGGCTGGCCATTTTCTCCCTTTTTTAACTGGAGTGTATAGAGCTCTTACCCTATGTCTGTTCCACCATTGTATGCTGGGAACAGATAACTTGTTTTCTACTTTCATAGGTCCACGGATGGGGAGAAATTTTGTCCCAGGGTGGGTAACATTCAGATCAACCATATCTCATTCAGATGATGATGAGACTTGGATCTTTGGAGCTGATGAGTTTTAGATGAGATTTTGGACTTTAAGTTGATGCTAGAATGGGTTAAAAACTTTGAGGAGGTTGTAATGAGGTGAATTCATTCTTCAAGTGGAACAGATATGAAGATTTCCAGGTCAGAGTATGGGCTGCAGGAAAATGGTCCCTGAAAGAGGTTTATTACTAATCCCTGGAACCCCCAAATATAATACCTTACATGAAAAAAGGGACTTTGGAGGTGAAATTAGGGTAAGGACATTTGAGATAGAAATATTATCTTGGATTATGTGGGTGGGCTCAGTCTGATCATAAGGGTTCTTATAAGTGAAAGAGGGAGGCAGAAGAGTCAGAACTAGAGAAGGACTTGTTACCACGGTGTCAGACAGATGCAATGTGAAAAAGACTCAACTGTCTACTGCTAGCTTTGAAGATAAAAGGGAGCCATAAGCCAAAGAATGTGGGAGGCCTTTAGAAGGCATAAAAGGCAAGAAAGTGAATTCTTTCTGAGAGCTTCTGGAAAGGGGTGGAGCCCAACCAACACCTTGGTTTTAGCCCAGTAAGACTCATTTCAGATCTCTGACCTCCAGAGCTGTAAGACAATATGTATGCATTGTATAAGCCACTAAATTTGTGGTAATTTGCTATAGAAGCAATAAAAAACTAATACAGAGGTAACTATTTCTGCAGTACTTCTGCCCTTTTCTATGCTCCAGTAGAGAGGTGTGCTAATTCTTGCACAGGCAAGATGGGCTGGTACGCAGCAATGGAAAGAACCGAAAGGATATAGAGATGGGTTCTAAATCTGTCTGTCTGCAACACAGCTAATTGTGGCAGAAATAAGTCTCAAATTTATAGTTTTTGACTCCAAATTTAGCGTCCATTCTATTATACCATTAACATTAAATAGAGCCACAGAATCACTAATTTAAGAAAAAAGTATAATTTTTAAAATTATGCTTCAGTGAGTGTCCGATGATGAAAACTTTTTTTATACCTGGCTGTTCAGTAGATAAATTTAATATGGAAACTAATTACTAAGGCGTTGGAAGAATTTAAAAGGCAAACAGAAGAAGATGAGACAGCTTATAGATCAGCAATATCAGGAGGCTGCTGCTCCCCATGGGTCTGGAGCAACAAAGACAGGAGGTGGTGTTCTCAGATCCCCAGGTACGGGGTCACACAACATGAACTAGGATGATGCATATAGAACTCTATACATTTTGAAATTGTTGTATTAAATAATTTGTAATTGATTACCCACTCTGATGGAGAACAGTAATTACATGACTTATCTAAATGTTTAAAAAATCGGTTAATATGTGATTGATATTTTTAGTAGTTATTTTACCTTTTTAATTAGGTTGAAGAGCATTGGAAACATGGTTTAAAGTTTTTTTTTTTTGGTCAGTCCACAAAGGGCATGATTCTCATTCATGCACTTCGTTCATTTATTATAGATTAACCATTGGAGCACCTCCTTGTGCTAGTTTTGGGAGATAACGCAGTAAATAAAATGGATGAAGTCTGTGACTTTTATGAAAAAAGTGAAAATGCTCTACGACAGGAATAAGCCTGGAGGGTTTGACAAAAACCAAAATATCTGTTGCTGGGGCATGTGAAAAGAGAGTTAGAGATGCTGTAGAAACCTGTCGCTTCTCGTCTCAAAACCTCCCAAATGATTTCTTAGAAGAACATCTCTAGAGATATATGGAAAAGGGAAAGGGAAGTAAAGTCAATGGTGTCTGATTTCTCTCAATTTCTTCTTGACTCTCTCAGGTAAGGCATTCTTGGAAATCTTTGTCTAGCACCCTGTGTAGTTACTGTCTATTTCTGTGGAGCCCATGGGCTTTTTCAAGAAATTTAGGATGGTACCTGAGATGAGTTCTCTTCCCATCCAGGACTGGATGCTCACTTTTGCTACCTTCCCTTATGGGCAGATAGATCTACAAAAAGTCTTGTTTCTATTAGCATCTCAACAGGAAAACAGATGGCATCCTCAAATGGGGAGTTCAGGAGAGTTTAAGATAGGATCATTTACAAACTTACAAGAGGTTGAGGAAAACCAACAGGGATGGCAAAGCACTTGGAACTATTAACATCAGGGGTTGTCACTTTCCCTAGACCTAAAGGATCAAGGGGAGGGAGAAGTTAGTTATTTTCCTCCCTTTCTTCCTCCTTCCCCTATTCCTCCCTCTAGGCATCTCGTGCTTGTTTAGTTGCCTCCCTTTGGTCAAACCCAACTGGAAACCAGAGGGCAAAGCAGCTCATTGTTGCAGTTCACAGAGGTCAGCCTCAGGGAAACAGAACAGGGTGGAAAGGGTGCACAAGGAATCAGGAGGGACAGAAGAATAACTCATAATTACCTTCAGGAACACTAACTTTACATGAATGCTAATTCCTCCAACAATAAAATAATTTTGAATTTGTGATCCTTTAGGAACAAGCCAGAATTAGGTTGAACTGTGTTCTATTTTAAAAAGAGGAAGGTTTGCTCTGTAATTGAATAGCATAAATAAAATTGCTTTGAGGTAGTATGGTGCCACTGAACCTTCTCTATATAAAAACATAAAAGCACCTTGAAGGTATGTACATGCAAATAATTAATTTGATATTTTAAGTAACTATTATCCATTTTCTGAACAAACATGCCCCCGAAGACCTATTAATCTTACTGCCTATCTAGCAATCAATGTGCTTCATCTTGCTTTGCACTTAAAAATACTTTTTGAATGCACTTTCTACTATCCTATCTGGCAATCAATGTATTTCATCTTGCTTTGTACTTAAAAATATGTTTTGAATGCACTTTCTATTATTCAGTTGGCTTCCCCAAACCCAGTCTGACTGGCAGGGTTTTCTGCAGTCACATGTTTGTCTCTGGTGTGTCCTTTATGGATATGACAACAGCTATTACATAAACAAACCATAGAAGGTCTGATTTCTCACTTGATCTTGTGTATTATTTCTTTTCCTTTGTGTTAGCTCTCCTGCACCTGTGTTTGAGTTAACTCTTGGCTCTGAGGATATTTGGGGGATGATTAGAATATTTAGAAAGGAGCAAGTAAACAGATCTCATAATTAGTTGATTGTCTGTGTAAGCCAGATAGAGGAGACTGTTGTGTTGTTACAGGAGCTCCAAGGAAGCACCCTTTTTGAAAACCTAATAAAACTTCCACCTTTTCAGGTCTGACCTGGTTATTTGGCACTAAGAGACCACAGGGTCATGTGCAGGACAAAGTGCTGCCTCTAGAACCTTTGTTGGGAGTATTTTGTTTTGAATGAGGAAGTATTAAGCTGAGAGAAGATGTAAAGAATGGTTTGGACAGGATTGATGAGGTGGTGTTTCATTTTTTGTCTACTGGGATTGCACCTCATGCTCCCAACAGCCAGAATAACAAGGAAGAAAAAGAAAGGATGAGAAGAGGCTGAGTAAATAAAGAAGGCCAGAGAGACAGCCAGAAATGTCATACAGATAGATCCAGTGGAATAAAGAGTTTTGTTTATTCCTCCATACTTTCCCATCATCTTAAACTCTTTTCTGGTGCTTCTATTGCTTCCTGAACTGCCCCTGTCACAGTGCTAACAACATATACTGTGATTGCTTAATCTTCCATTGCTTCCTTCTAGACCAGCACTTCCAATAGTACTTTCTGCAGCAATGGAAATGTTCTACATCTGTAAGTGGCTACTGAGTACTAGAAATGTGGCTAGTGTGACTGAGGGACTGCAATTGTAATTTTAGTTAATTTTACTTAATTTAAACTTAAATAGTCACATGTGGTTAGTTGTGAGCATATTAGACTCCAGATTCTAGACTGTTTGTGCACATAGGTCATCACTGTGTGCCTGAATAATAGTAGGTATTCAAGAAATATTTGCTGAAGGAAGGAGGGAAGGAGGGAAAAGGAAGGAAGAAGGGAGGAAGGGAGGGAAGAAAGAAAGGAGGGAGAATGAGAGGGAGCAAAGATGGAGCAATCTCACAAGCAGGCAGATGTATGGCTGGGAATTAGTGTTATGGAGCAGAAAGAGTTTGTTCATCCAGCCCTAGCAGAACCAAACACCAGACACCATAAATTGCAGTGAGGAAATATTGGCTATTTTATTGATAAATGGCGTCATCCAGGAGAACAGGAAGCTAATGCTCAAAAGCCCAAACTCTCCAATGGCATGGAGATGAGATATTATATAGGGCAAATTCACAAGACGCTATGCTTTACAGGGTTGTGCTGGAAGCTGATTGGTCACAGATGAGGTAAGGGTAATGAACCATTTCTTCAGGTCTTGAGGACAGCTCTGAGGTCTTTCCTTAGGTCCCTCTGTCAGTCTCTTGGGAAAGTAGCCCCTGGGTCATTCCACCTTAGGGCTCTGGCACTGAAACCTAACTTGGGTCAGGATGTTATCTTTAGGCTTACAGACCATGTAACCATTAGGTCCTGACTGCCGTCTTCTTCTGCTTCAGGGTTGCTGATTATTGGGGGAAAAGGTTAGTTCTCTGAGGGGTATAGACACAGAGAGAAAAAGATATTATTTCCAGAACTTTAATCCAGGATTTTAACACTACATGCAGTCAGAGTCATAAGAACCCTTGATTTCATTAAAAAGCATGGTGAACACTGAGACTGTGTGCTTCTTGGGTGCAGAGGTTATTTTCTACTGTATAACAATAACTTAAAGGCACCAACTCAAACTGGAGATTTTGGAGGACTGAACTTCAGTTTAAAATTTTGCCAGCCCTCTTTCTCAAAGGTCTCCATCCTATTTTCTTTGAGCTCTTCAGACTGTGATACAGTTGAGTGCTTTTAAGAAGCATTATACTCCAGAACTCTGAGGGGGTGTTAAAAGTCATCCCCAGAAGTTTGGTAGCATGGACAGGGTGTCCCGTGGGAAGATCAAACATCTGGGATGTGGTGGTGGCAATGCCCCTCATAAGCTGTGTGACATTAACCTCTAAACCCCCTGGCATGTCAGTTCGACCTTTGTAAAACTATGGGGTTAAATGAGCTAATTCCTAAGCTTCTTTTTAGAGCTGATATTGAAAATCTGTATCAGGGCACATGTTGGCCTTTTAAAAAGCCAAAACCATTTAATATAATTTTATTTATAAAATGCATTTTTTTTAGCTGTCCACTCACCAGTAAGAAGAATTTCCCAGTTTGATACAGATTCAGACTGGTATTACAAACTCACAAACTGAGGACCATGCAATTACTTGAAGAAAGAATTTATGATGACCAAAACTTGAAGTAGCATTTCTTTTTTAAACAGCAGCTGAAATTATTTTAGAAGCATTGGCTTGACTGTGTAAATAAACATTGACTCATTTAAGTTATTGTGACTGCTGAATTCAATATTTGCAATGCTAAATTTAAAGGAATTCATTACTAATGTGTAGCGTCAAAAGGAATATGAGTCACTTATTTTATCTCTTTAAAAAGACAAAATTTCTCCTATTAAAAGATAAGAAAATCTCATCAAATTTTATAATCAAATCAATACATTTTTAAAATGTAAAAGTAATATGAACACAGTAAAATTTTGGACACAAGAGAAAAGAGAAGAAAAGTTTACCAATTATTTCACCTCACTGATCCCACCATGGTTAATATTTTGGTGTATTTTTTCAGTGCATGTTCCTTTTATATATTATAATTTTAACTATGCAGTGTATAAATAGGTGTATGTTGCTTAGATTTCTAATGATAAATTATACAATGTTTTTGGCCTCCAGAACAATATAAAATATAACATAACACATCATATATGTACCACCTAAATTTCGAAGACGTGTTCATTTCAGATCTCTTTCCTGTTTTAGATTTTTCTGTTTTTAAATGATAAGATATTATGGATACAACACCAAATGCATCCTAGACCTTCCATTCCTGTTCATGATTTCTTACAAATGTATGATTCTACGAACATTTATAGTATTGTTTTATCGGGTTAAAATATGTGTTATCATGTATAACTTGCATGGATTTATTATCAACTTTTGAGATGTATCCATGTTGATACATATACTGCTAGCTTGTCCATTTTGACTGTTCTATGGCATTCCATTTACGGATAGCCCACAGTTATGTAACTGATTTGCACATGATATAAGTGAGT
>VMDR010030841.1:0-12239 GCA_007922815.1 Macrotus californicus
AAGGATGTTGAATTTTATCAAATGCTTTCTTTGGCATCTTTTGAGGTGACCATGTTTTTTTTTTTCTCTTTTAATCAGCCTATATGATAAATGAGATTAGTGCATTGCCCAATAGTAAGTGAGATAAACTACTTTGACATTCTATTACTAAGCTATTGGATTTATATGCTAATTTATTACTTAGAACATGTACATCTACTTATGCAAGACTGGCCAACATTTTTTCCCCCTGCATTATCTTTGCAGATTGAGTTGAGAAATTTACTATCTTTCGTTATGCTACAGAACAAGTTCAATGACGTAGGGATTCTTTTCTGTGAAAGTGTGGGAGAATTTGCTTGAAAAACCCTTGGGCCCAAAGTTTTAGTGGTAACTTTTGACTACCTTGTCAGTGTTTGTATGGTTATTAGTTTATACAGGTTTTATACTCATTCTTGAGTAATTTCTATTTTCCTGAGAAGTCATTTTTCATCCAGATTTTCAAATTTGTTGGCATAAAATGGAATAAAATATTCTCATATTTTAAAATCCTCCTCTACAGTTATTATCATATCACTTTTCTTGCTTTCAATAATGCTTACTTTTGTCTCTTTATTTTTTCTCCTAGTCAGACATGCCAAAGATTTATGTAGTTCATTAGTTTTTACAAAGAACAAACTTTGGTTTTACAGATCAACTATAACTTTTTGTGTGGTTGTTTTGTATTATCATTAATTTCTGCTGCCACCCGTACAGTTTCATCCTTTTATTTTGGGGGATTTATTTTATTATTTTGTTCATGATTTTTTGATATGTGGAGTAAGTCATATGTGTATGGGAAAGCATTATAGGCATGACAGGAGTCTATACTCAGCACAATGAGAATGCCAAGTAGAAAGGAACTGGTTCTATAAATGGGGCTAGGGGAAAGGTTTGCTTTCATGATTGAAACATGAGTGAATGGTTGGCAAAGGTGCCTAGCTACTCATACTTGTAAGTGATTATTCACAATGAAACATGTATGAAAAATTTCATACACACATACTACCTACAAAACCTGTGGCAGTAGCTGTCTCTAAAGAAGGTTAAGTGAAGGTTCTGGCATGGATGTGCCCCTTTATGCTGTTTGCTTTCATTTTATCACACACATTTATTATCTGTTCAATAAATACTTTTATGAAATGTGCTAATTAATAAAATAAAGTCAAGTTATTCCATTGATGACAAGAACTCTTAGACCTGGAAGGACTCTCAGATGAACTGGCTTAAACTGCCTCCTTCATTTAAAGATATCTTTAAACGTGGGGAAGGCTCTCTCAGGAGCACACAGTACAGATCTGACATCTCTAGCAGAAGCCAGACTTCGTGACTTTGTACAGCCTGCTGTCTGGTCTGCTAATGTGGCAGTGGCTTCAGGCAGCAGCCCAGGGTTCCAGGACTCAGCACATGTGTGGAGGAAGGTGATCCCTGGATCCAGCCACAACAGTGACAAGAGGGAATGAGAGGTTTCCTGTCTGAGGCAGGTTTTTGCTTTTATTTCAAAACCCCTTATCTTTGTCAGGTTATGTCTGCCTCCACTCACCTAACAGCTTGCCTGGCTCCATTTTTTTTTTTTTTTTTTTGCTTCTGAATCGGCTCCAGTTCCAGACAGTGTCCCTGTCTGCCCTGCCTTTGACCTGTAACATCTCTTTATTTCCTGAGCACTCCACCTCTGTCCCCAAGTTCAGCCACTTTACTACTTTTGAAACCAGGAAACAGGAGGTCGTTGTAAATGCAGGTTGTAAATAACCATGAGGTCAAAAATAGGTATTGAAAGTTGAGTAGAACAGACATGGAAAATGGAATTAGCTAGATGGATGGAGGCAATAAGTGAATATTTATTTGGATGAGGTGGAAGAGCATGTTTGTGTGGGTTGAGGAATGAGAAAGTGAGCAGGACAGAAGGTTATATTCAGAAAAGGAAAACACCAAGTTCAAGATCTCAGAGGGCAGAGCTACAAAAGGAAGGGAAGGAGGAAATAAACACACATCAATTCAGTTCCTTCTGTGTTCCAGGAGCTCTATGGATATGATCTCATTTAATTCTCGTACTTTCCCACATTTTACAGACAAGGGCTCTGAAACTTACGGAATTCAATAGCTTGCCAAGGGCCCAAAGCTGGCAAGTGGAGAGGCAGGGGTTAGAGGTATCTGATAGAGAGGTAGATGGCAGCCTGAACATGAGACTGAAGAGAGAGAAACTTGATACCTCCCTTCAGTTCTCACTGATTGAGGGGAAGTAGACAGTAAGGTGCTAGCTGGAGAAAGCAAGAGCCTCAGCTATCATCTTGCTCCTGTGAGAAACCTACTGCATATCCCACTGATCAACAAATCTTGCCAAATCTACTTCCCAAATGTACCTTTGTTTTTAAAACCTTCTTGTTCCAGCTCTTATACCGTAAACAAGAGTGTTTGAGGTCTATTAGTGTCACATTTTGGGGTTTTTTTTTTTGCATTTTTGTGCTTTTTGTGGGTAATTCTGCATTTAATTTTTTAACTTAATTTTATTGTTGACACTATTACAGATGTCCCCATTTTCTCCCCTTTGTCTCCCTCCTCCCAGCCCCTGTTCCTCTTTCCCTCTGGCCTTCACCACACTGTTGCCTGTGTCCGTGGGTCATGCATACATGTTCTTCAGCTACTCCTTTCACTTTCTTTCTTCCAGTCCCCTCTCCCCTCCAACAGCTGTCAGTCTGTTTGGTGTATCCGTGCCTCAGTTTCTATTTTTGTGTCAGTTTATTCTGTCTAGTAGATGTCACCTATAAGTGAGATCATGTGGTATTTGTCTTCCTTTGATTCACTTATTTCACTTAAATCTCCACTCTCTGCAACAATACTGTCGTCACCTGAGCCCAAGCTAACATCCTACAATGAATGAACTACAATTTATCCTCAAACTACCATATTAATTTCCCACTGGTCTTTTCTCCCTTAGATTCATTTCCCATAGATCAGATGGGGTAATATTCATAATATACATATCTGATCATCTCTTGCTATCTGTTAAAGCTTTTCAATAACTTCCCACTGCCTTTTAGGTATCATTCATTATCCTCAATGTGAACTACAGGACCCTGAATGACTATCCCCTACGAACTCCTTATCTTAAGCCACTTGCTCTGATCATATTGGCCTTTTCTGTCTCTCTAACTCAATAAGCTTCTTTTAGTATTAGGATTCTTTCTCCACATAGCACTTGTTTCTGTATATACCTCTTTTTCTGGCTTGGTCTTTTCATCCTTTAGGCCTCAGACTCAATGAACCTCTGCAGGACTGTCCTTCCTGCTTGTGCTCTGTGAACTGATTAGGGGATGACCCTCCCTTTACATAGCTAATTAGTGAAATAATGTTTTTAAACTCATGTCTAGCATTAGAGTGAAAGCATCATGAGTGGAAAGATTGTTTTATTGTTAACTCAGTCTGTAGGTGATACTCATTTTGAATGAATGAATAAATAAGGGGATAAAATATTAAAAATGGATAAAAGATCACGAAATCAAGTCATAAGTGTGGTCTTGTATTATTTAACAGGGTACATGTGTGAAGGATGAAAAGTCCCCTCACACAAACTCCTTCCTGCCAGTTACGCAGCTCTGCAGTGATGACTCTTGCCATAGCTCAGCCCACATGCTGTCCTGATGGAATTCAGCTATGGTCTTCTCTCCAGATCATCGAGGTGATCTGACCTGATGCCTTTGCTTTCTGCATCATGCTTTCCTTCCCAGTTGGTCTATGCCCCTGCCCCTTCACTTTCTTTACTTTGGCTTCAAATTTTAGGTGCTACTGGCATGCTGTTCCCTACTTCCTGTATACTCAGTATAATACCAGAGGTTTTTCTTGGAAAAATTAAAAATAAACTTAAGGAAACATGTAGAGAGGGGGACAAAATCCCTCTGCTCTTCAGAATCCCCATTAGTCCACCTCAGGATAGTGTCCTCATTTCTCTCTGCGAGGATCCAATGCTCCACGGACCACAAACCCCCAACCATTGCATCAACCCAATGATGATGGTGTTGCCAGGCTCAGCAAGGGGCACTGGGCTCTGCCGGAGGGCTCTGGGCCTTTTCCATGTGGTGAGTCAACCTGGGCAGACAAATCCTGCTGAAAGGAGTTATAAATTGGGGATTTTGAACTTCTCCTGCTGAGAAACACTAACAGTTTATAAAGGAGAAAAATTGATAAACCCCTGGGTATCATTTTTTGTTTTCATTTCACTCTGGGGCCAGCTGTGAAAGGGAAGTGACTGTAAACAGCCTATTAGTAAAACTGCTTTAGTAAAAACACCGCAAAGGAAAGTCATAAGCAATTGTTACGTCAGCTGGGGCTTCCCACCTCGTTTTAAAAGGCAAAAGAAGTAGAATTAAGCTCTAAGATGCACCTATGTTGCCAAAAACAAAACAAAAAATAACATCCAGAGCTCATTTTGTGAGCAGAGATGGATCCTTACGGCACTGCAACACAGCAACATGCCTCAGCCTCCCTCATTTTCTCTGGGATGAGACCAGCTCTCCATCATGTTCTCCCTGTTTCCCATAATTTCTACTGAGTGTTCATTATGGACAAAGCATACGGGAAAGAGAAAATTGAGTTCAGAGTTAGACAATATTAGAAGATACATTGTAATGGCAAGCCATAGGTCCAGCAAGTCCCTTAGGAAGCAGAAGAGAGAAAGTTCACTCTTTCCTTAGTTGTTAAAAGAGGAAAACATGAAAGATGCTATTTTTTTACCTCAATTTTGAAATATAGGAGGAAAGGAGAAGGAAGACAATTCTGCATAGAAGGGATAGCAGGAATAGAAGCTTTAGGGAGAAAAATCCCTGATGGGGCTAGGAGTCATTCTAAGGTCAGAGTGCCACCACTATGTCCTTATGTGAATGTGTTGGGTGGCCAAAAAATCCGTTCAGTTTTCTTCTGTAAAATAAAAGACACATTTTTCATTTTCACCATTAACTTTATTGGTTTGGATATTTTGAGTATGTCAGCTATCTCCCACATGGTAGAATGTTGATTGTTCTCAGTTAATGTCTCGATTTGATCATTATCAATTTCAACTGGTCTGCCCGACCATGGAGCATCATCCAGCCAGAAATCTCCAGCACAAAACATCGCAAACCAATTTTGACAAGGTTGATCAATCACAGCACCTTCTCCATATCTGCATAAATCTCTTTTTGTGTTTCAGTTGCATTTTTACCTTCCTTGAAATAATGAAGCATAACATGCTGAAAATGTTGCATGTTTTCTTCTATCTTTAATATTAAAATGGCTGTGCAAAAATTCACCAATTTTGGTAAGATTTTTAAATGCATGCTGATACATAACAGCTGTCATGGTACAATCCAACAATTGTTTCGAATGAAGTTAAAGACAACCAAGCACTACTAGAGCCATCTTCTCAAAAAAAACAAATCTTAATCCATCTTAAGGAAAAAACAAACAAATGAAATTTTTGCCTACCCAATACTTATAAATCAAAGGTAAAAGTCTAAAAAAAAACAATTTAAATGTCAGCTGGACTGTGTCTGAGGTCTTATTATTATTCTTCCATTGCATTCCATAGAGAATATGGCAGCCTTGGAGGATGGATCTGTGATCTCAAAGAGGCCACTGAGTGCCTCAGCACTGTAGGGTGCTGGCCTCCCTGACTGGCAGCATCCCTTGGCTGTCCCTCTTTCTAGGGGGGATAAAATAAATATCCTCTTGCTGCCACCCCCATCCCCAAGGCCTGGCTTCTCAGAAGGTATTCCAAAGCTGAGGCCCCATAGGGACCCTGGAGACCACTGGAGACTTTTGTGAGGCCAATGGGGCCTTGGTCCCCTTGCCTGGATTTCAGACCCAACACCTCGGGTCCCAGGGAGCCTGGCATGACCTTGTGCAGGGTTTGTTTATTAGCTGTTCTGTTAAAGTTCCATTCACTGATTTAAATAAACAACTCAGATCTAACTCAAGGCTCTCCCCCAGCAGCCTTAAATCAAAGGAAGCTTCTGTTATACTTTATTACTTTACTTGCAAATTTGAATTAAAAGAAGGGGGCTGCCAAGACCAAATTGCTTTATGGCTCAGCTGCAGCCACATAGCAAGTTCAGCTTAAAGCCAGCGTTTGCACCCCAAATCCTGCCAGTGCTTCCCTTTTGCAAGCCTTTTTATTGTAAGAGCTGCAGAAGAGAATGACTGGCATATACCAGGAATGCCCGTTTACAATGGATGTGTTTCAGTTAGAGATGGTGAGGTGTTGAGAAAGCTCACAGACCCAGGTACTGGGAGAACTAAGTTTTCTAGGCCACGCTTTGCCATAATGTAGCTCTGTGACGTTGGGAGTCTCTCTGCATCTCTGACCTCTAGTTTTTCCTTTTGGTGAAATTTAGGAATAGGGTAAGACAATTGTAATGTTCTTTTTAGTTCTAACATTCCGTAGCCCTGTGATTTGACCACTAGGTCACAGTGGTCCTGGGAGTGGGGAGCCAGATCTAAACTGGCCAGCCAGCAGTGTGACATGGGCATGTGAGTGAGAAGGATTTCTCCCAGGTGATACAGGCCGAGACAGTATCGCATCATGGTTGTTTCCAGATAGCTGGGTATACCTTGTCTCTGCCCATCTGCTGTTTTGACCACCTGAATGTACGCGTAGTTTTTCCCTCACATACTCACCTTCCTCTCCTGCAGAGACACAGTCCCAGGTCCTATCTGGCTGGTGCATCCAACCCAAACTCTGTGACCCCTGGATGAGGTACAACCCTGACTATTAAGCCTAAAATGGCTCCCATGGCTATGTCATAACCTAAAATCCAAGGGCTCTGTCCTCCCTATACCTAAGATACATCAGTGAAAAAGTAATGTGAAAACCAAATGAACACATTTTTAGAGAGGAAAATAAGAGAGGAGAATTGGAAGCAGTGCAGTTACTGACCAGTGACTACTGTGTGTTTCTAGTTCTTTCCTTCCCTGGGCCCATTTGATCTTATAGATGGAAATGACCCAAGTCACTAAGGAAAAATAGCAGAGTCAGCTTCTGGTGATGAGCTGGGCTGCTATGTGTCCCATCTCATAGCCTTGGTCCTGCTCTCTGCTCCTTATCCCTGAGGTAACAGCTAAGGTGGACTTTGGAGAGGTTGCTCTCGTGGGGGCTGTGCATCCTTTTGGTCTTCTTCCTGTGGTACAGGGCTGAGGGCTGGGAGTTTATTAGGCAGTATAGCCTAACTAGCAATACCTTCAAAGACAATTTCCTCAGTATTTTAGTAGCCGTGCTGTTTATCTGCTTCTCATCTGTTCCATGTACAAGCAACCACTGCCAAAGATCTTGTGCCATTACCATTTCAAGCAAGGTCTTTTGTTTACTCGCTTCTGTGCTCTGCCTAGCCCTCCTCTCAACAGGCTTCAGTGATACTCCTGGGGACCCTGACTGTTCCCACCAGCCTGAGACGTGTACTCTGGCAGGAAACCCTTAACGGAAGATGTTTCTAAAGTGACATGAAGGTGAATTTTACCTCTTTCTAAGTCCAGAGCTTTGAGTCACTACTTAAAATTGCTTCAGCTCAGAGTTTAGGAGAAATTGTTTTGTTTTCACCCCTGCAAGGCTTCATACTAACAAACTCTCAATCAACTTAGATCAAAGACCACGGGAAGAAAACATCTCTCCTGGGAGAGCTGTGTTCCCTACCACCAGGCTGCCGGGCTGGCTAGCGGGGAGCTGAAGTTCATCTTTCTCTCAAGAGGCACTGCTGAGAACTGCAAGAGGTGGGAACACACCCATGTTTTGTCTGCTATGATGCCCCCTAGTTCTTCCACCATCTCTGGAGTGCAATACTGCTTTTCTCTTATTTTCATTCTGTTTGGATGCTGCCCAGGTCTTCCATTTGTTTCCTTCCTTTCCACAGGATCTTCCTCTTCAATCTTAACCTGGGTGGCAAGTTACCAGCTTGGAAGCCAAACAGCCCAGTGGGGGTGGGCAATGCTTCAGACACTGCGATGCAGCAGGGTAACTCCTCACAGCTTTTCTTCTCTGTACCCGACCAGCTGCTGTGTGGGAGTGGTGGGCCCTGCTTGGTACAATGCAATCAGGGAGACCAGCTACACTGTTTTCATTGCCTTTGCTGGCTTCTGGCTTCTGGCTTCATGACCAGGTGTCCTGGCGAAACCAACTGTGAATTCCACATGACTTCTCTCCAGGGACTGCCACCCATCATGTGGGGTTGGTGATGTGGCTGCTTGTGGAAATTCCCACACTCTGCACTGCATGGAAGCCTTCTATCGCAGCAGTCCACCATGGCCAAGGAGAGTCCCCTTCATGGGACGCTCCCTTTGAGCCTTTTAGCATCTCCTTACTTGCAACCTTTCTTAACCTAGAAACAACCAAAATAACACAAGAACAACCAGGCTTTCCCTACATGTATCTTCTGAGGACCAAATTGCCTTCTGAGAAAGATGAGCTACCACTCTGCCCTAGCTGTCCTTACCTTTCATCTTTGTGTTCTATGTAGTTTATATCCTCATGGTTCAGTAGTACCCTCCCATTGATTGCCATACTTAGAAAGAATTCTTCCCTGTTTTGGGGTTCTCTTCCTCAGTTCAGTCAGGACTGCAGTGGTGGGAAGGGGAAGGGAGTTGGTTTTCAAGATGGCACCAGTATCCGGAAGCTCCCAAACTAGACATGCTACTCATGGGGTGGGAAGGAGGGCAGTGTGGCCAGCATCTCCGTGTAAAACAAGGAGCATGGCTGTCCTGACGGGTTTGACCTGAACTGCTTTCCCAGAACTCTATGTGGATGGTGGAAATAACTAGACCTAAGAACTAGTGGATTGGGTAAAGGCTCTTATTTTCACAGCAAACAGAAAGCAGTTCCTCAGGAAAAAATGGTCAGTGTGTGGTTATACACACGCAGAATCACAGATTAACAGAATGTGGGAAAACCACACTGCCTTCTCACACAACCATTCCATAATGCTAATTCACATGTTATCCTTACCGCAGAGTCAGCCTGGGGTGCAAAATCAGAGAAACTGCAATAAAAAGTCTTCCACATCTCATTTTGTTCTTCTCTTATTAAGATCTTTCCTTTCACAATTTCGATTAGTGCCTTTGCCCACTTGCAGAATATTTTATGATCAGGTTGTTAGAGGAATTCATCCATGGCTGTTTGGTTGCCTGAAACAAGTAAATAAAATATAAAATAATAAAATAAAATAAAATAAAAACAATGTCCAGAGAAAGCCAATAAAACAGCCCTTAAAACTCATGTGTGTTTTGTGCCCGTCCTGAGTTTTCAGGTTCCATGCCTTCCCCTCTGCTGGAAGGAGGAGATGCTTGCAAAGAGGCTGGTTTTTGCAAAGTGTGAACACAGGGGAGACCCAGGCTGGCAGCTGCCCACAACTCCTTGATGGGCCTCTTCTAGAAGGAAGATTGATGTGAGTCAGCAAAGCCCTCATTAAGTGAGTCACATCATTAATAAAAGGTGCAGATTACAAAGTGGTGTTTATTTCAGTGTTGATAGAAACCAGCACACAGTGGCCTTGAATCAAAAATAACCTTGGGCTAGACACATTGAACTTGGATCAGATCTGAAATCCCAGGCATTCATTCCTCCCTGAAGGCAAACTCACATTGAGAAACTGCTGCTGCCTTCTTTGTCCCGCAGATGCATTGCTCCTCATGACCAGGTTTCCCCCTGTGCCTCACAGTTTACAAAGCCCATCCACTTACAACTGCCTTGTCCTAACTGAATAAATCTTAAACAGTGATTCAGTGATGTGCTCAGGTTTGGGGTTGTCCTGGGTCAGAACCATGGCTTTGCTTTTTTCAAGATGTGTGAACTTGGTTAACTCATTTAACCTTTTAAACTTTTAGATTACACTAAATTACCTCTAATGACTCTTACTACTCTCAGTGAGCCTATCCAATGTCCTCATCTGGACTCAATGTCCTTGGATTTTTCAATTTATTGGTGTGGCCAATAATAGTACCTGCACCATAAGGCAGGAAGATTAAACTAGGTAATATAATTAATAAAATAATCTCAATGGGTGGCACATAAAAAGAGCTCAAGAAATGTTACCCTAAGACTTGGGGAGTGTAGGCATCATACCAATTAATAGACAAGGAAACTGGAGTTGAGAAAAATTATTTGTCCAAGGTCATAGAGGTAGAACCCAATATTAGCACAAGTTGAAATAAGTTTTTCTGACTTCAAAGCCTGTATTAGAATTCTAACTCAAACATAGCACAGGTCTCTGTAGGATGGGTATATTTTCTCTTGGTCTGTTGATTTTCCAGAAAATTAAACTGTCTCACATTTTCCATCTGGTCCTTATTGGTTTAATGTTTGGTTCATATCCACTTTGATGTTTATGTCAGTGGCTGGAGATATCCTAGTGAACAAGTCAAGGTGCTCACTCCCTTGTAGTAGTTACAGTGAAGTACTGAGGCCATTATAATGTGGTGTGACGGGTAATATGATGATACATGGGAGTAGCACCTCACCACCCTTGGCTGGGGAGCCGAGGGGAGAGGGTGATCAAAGAAGAACTGGAATTTACTAGTTGGCCCAATAAATATTTATTAACTGACTGCCAGCTTCTGTCCAAGTAGACAACTTTGAAGCTGAGGTCTGAAGTCTTGTGGGAGTCAATCGAATGAAGATGGAGAAGAAACCTAGGGCACACAGGAGCAATGCCTGCTGAGGGTTGCAGGGGAGAGGGTGTGCCCTGTTCAGGGAGCTGCATCAGAATCGGTGTAGGGCCAAGGGGTCCCTTAAGAATTTAGAACTTAGGGACTTCCTGCCAAGATGGAGGCAGAGGTAGACACACTGTGCCTCCTCGCACAACCAAAAGACGGACAACAACAAATTTTAAAAGAAAAAACAACCAGAACTGACAGAAAATCGAACCGTATGGAAGTCCGACAACCAAGAAACTAAGAAACATACATCCAGACCGGTAGGAGGGGCGGAGAGGACTTGCGTGGCGGGGTGGTGGCTGACGGATCGGGGAAAGGTGCGGCTGGCCGGGAGAAGTGGCAGCTGCGGACCGGGTGTCCCCCTCCCTCGTGAGGATAAGCCGGGAGGATCAACTGGGGAGCGAGACAGACCCCGCAACCCACAGTTCTAGCTCAGGGAAAAAAAGCCTCAAAGCCTCTGATTGAAAACTCCTGTGGGGGTTGAAGCGGCGGCAGAGGGAGAAACTCCCAGCCTCACAGGGGAGCTCGTTGGAGAGACCCACAGGGTCTTAGAGCATACATGAGCCCCCCCACTGGGAATCAGCACCAGAACCAGCACCAGAAGGGCCCAATTTGACTGTGGGTGGCGCGGAGGGTCACTGAAGGCCAGCAGAGAACGGAGCAACTGCCATTGTTCCCTCTCGGTCCCCTCCCCCACAAACAGCATCACTATGCAGTGACATGGCTGCCCCGTCCTGGTGAACACCTAAGGCTCTGCCCCTTACTACGTAACAGGTGCGCCAAGACAACAAAAATGGCCCAAATGAAAGAACAGATCAAAGCTCCAGAAAAAATACAACTAAATGACGAAGAAATAGCCAGCCTATCAGATACACAGTTCAAAACACTGGTAATCAGGATACTCACAGACTTGGCTGAATTTGGTCACAAATTAGATGAACAGATGAAGGATACGATAAGGGAAATAAAGAAAAATGTACAGGGAACCAACAGTGAGGGGAAGAAAAATGGGACTCAAATCAATGGTGTGGTCCAGAAGAAAGAAAGAAACATTCAACCACAACACAATGAAGAAACAAGAATTCAAATAAATGAGGAGAAGCCTAGGAACCTTCCGGATGTCTTTAAACGTTCCAATATCCGAATCATAGGGGTGCCAGAAGGAGAAGAGGAACAGAAAGGAATTGAAAACTTATTTGAACAAATAATGAAGGAGAGCTTCCCTAATTTGGCAAAGGAAATAGACTTCCAGGGAGTTCAGGAAGCTCAGAGAGTCCCAAAGAAGTTGGACCCAAGGAGGAACACACCAAGGCACATCATAATTACATTACCCAAGATGAAAGATAAGGAGAGAATCTTAAAAGCAGCAAGAGAAAAGGAGACAGTAATCTACAAAGGAGTGCCCATCCGACTGTCAGCTGATTTCTCAAAAGAAACCTTACAGGCAAGAAGGGGCTGGCAAGAAGTATTCCAAGCCATGAAAGGGAAGGACCTACATCCAAAATTACTCTATCCAGCAAAGCTATCATTTAGAATGGAAGGGCAGATAAAGT
>VMDR010030842.1:0-12240 GCA_007922815.1 Macrotus californicus
CTACAAAGTGCTAGTCTGTAGCTTATACAAGGCAGCAGAAATACAATTGTTTCTATAGTGAAAGCAGTAATTATAATGACTAACTGGTTTGTTTTTAATTAGAAGAACCAATTAATGTAAATGTTTTTATGCTTGAAATATACTTTTTATTTCCTGCTTATAGTGTTTAGAATCCTCCTTAAGAGAGATATAAGTATATAAACTGTCAGTTGCTCTTAATGTGCACTCTGCTTCTATTTGAATTCTCATTCCCTTTCTTCTGCGGCTTTTTTGTTAATTAATGGTTTGTTTCCTAGATGTTTACTGAACTACAGCAGATGAGGCAACAGCTACCAGACATGGAATTTGGCCGACGAATGGCTGTAGAACGTGAGTTGGAGAAGGTGGATGCAGTGAGATTAATTAATATAGTTTTTGATGAAACTGGACACTTTGTGCTATATGGAACAATGCTGGGCATTAAAGTTATAAATGTAGAAACAAACCGGTAAGCTTTAATATGATGTATATTTTTAAAAAATGCATTTATTGGGGACCATTTCCTCTTTGGGGGAAACAATGGGAGTTTTGTTTGTTCCAAGACAAGTGGAATGGTCCCAAATGTCTAAACTTAACCAAATGTTTTGACTGGATTTTTCTGTGGTCTTTCTGTTTATACTCTTATGTAAAAAGTTTCCACTCATGTTTGTAAAAGAAATGGAAAGAAGATATGCATAGTTTCAAGTTTTTTTAACAAGTTATAGTCTGTCTTTTGCTTATTGATTTAAATTAGCCTGGTTCATGTTAAATGTTGCCAAATATTTTAACCACAGAATTCGGCATTACATCCTGCTAGACATAAAATCAGAAGTTAAAATGCATGAAACCACAATAAGCCTTTTGTGCAAACAGTCCATTTGGTCTTAGTACAGAATAGCTACAATCAGATACTATCACTGAAGGTAAATGAGAAGTACTTAAAGTACTATATTTTAAGGAGGAAAACAATCTTGTGCTGTACCTTCTCACATGTAAATAAGTTTATATTTAGTTCTTTGTAATACAAAATCTTTGAAAGTTTGCAGATAGAGTCAAATAATTGGACTAGGTTAAAACTGTATGATTGAATGATTGTATTTATTTAACCTGAAAATTATAGCCACTTACCAATTTTAAATAACTTTTGGGGGGACAGGTAAAGAAACACTTTTTAAAAACCTTTCACTAGTTATTTTATACAAAGATAAAGGGTAGTTGAGTCCCAGCTTTTATCTGTAGAGTTGTTACAACTGGAATTAATACTGATAATTTTGTTGTATAAAACATTGTGTTTTTCAGGTGTGTGCGGATCTTAGGCAAGCAAGAAAACATTAGGGTGATGCAGTTGGCTTTGTTCCAGGGAATAGCCAAAAAACACCGTGCTGCAACTACTATCGAAATGAAAGCTTCTGAAAACCCTGTTCTTCAAAATATTCAGGCTGACCCCACAATAGTCTGTACATCTTTCAAAAAGAATAGATTTTATATGGTATGTATAAGTACTAAGAGATGGGCCTTAATGTTTCTTCCAGTTTGGTTGGAGTTTTATTTTCTTAGCTTGTGCTTTCAACTGAAGGGAATGTTGGCAATAATAGCAGACTTTCTAAACAACCAGAACACCATCTTATAACATTAATATTGTAGAATTTTTAACTAGGACTTGATTTTCAGTATTTCTGTACTGTTTTCCATTCTGTTTTGAAAAATTTTCAACCTGGCTTTTATAACTATTTGTGTTGTCTAAGATGATAGGAAGTAAGTGGTTATGGTAATAATTGAATCCAAATAGTCTTCACTATGGGATTTTAAAAATCCTTCTGTTTTTATTATTTTACAGTCTTTACTCTTGAACATAATTCATTGCCCCTGAACTTGCACACTTTCTTCTCTACACACTTTAAAAAAAAATCTTTTGACTCCAGTGCAATGTTGCCACCTTAGAATTGTATATTCCTGAGGAGTTTTTTTCCTAAAGAATTAAAAATACTTTGCATGTTAATTAAAATTGGGCTCAAAATCGAACTACGAAGCTATCTGGTAGTAGCCATCATCCTCACTGTTCAGCCAGGCAGAAATATCTGAAGAATAGAAGCCTCTGCCCTTGCACTCTGTCCTTCACACTCCTCTCAGAGACTTTCTAAGACCCAAATGTGATTCCAGCAGGTCCTCAAATACTGTCATTTTGTTACAGCGTTAATGAGAAGAAGAAAAAATCGATTCCCAGCCGAGATCACTCTCGGAATGGAGTTGGCACATTCTTTGGGTACCCTGGTTTCCTTCCATATCCCAAAGATGTGCAGGTTAAGTTAATTGCATATCTGAATTGTCCCATCCTAAGTGTGAGTGTGAGTGTGTGTGTTAAGTGTGCCTGTGATGGAGCAGTGTCCTGTCCAGGCTTGATTTTGATTCCCACCTTCACCCCTGAGCTCCAGGGATAGGCTCCAGCCACCTATTACCCTGAACTGGAATAGGCAAGGGGTTGGAAAATAATTATATTACTGGTTCTTATTAATCTTTTTTTTAATGTATGTATAGGTCACATTTATTTCAAGGTTTAATTTCATCGTTCAATATTAGCAGTGTTCTGGGTTTTTATTTATAAGTTTGTTTTGTGATCAGAAGTAATGCCGTAGGAACCTAACTCACTTATATCAATTAGCCTGTGGTAAAATTGGTATTGTCATACACTGTTTTGATTACAGTAGCAGTTTCTAAGAATCTATTGATAACCTTAAGAACTATAATTCTCTGCCTAACTCCCCAGGTATCTATCTATATTAGCAGTCCCTCCTACATTATCATTCTTCATTTTTACTTCATTTGCTACACTGATCATACTGATCTTGATCCCATTTGTAGTAAGTTGAGTATTCTTTTATACGTCTAAGCATTTGCATAAGCTATTCCTTTTGCCAGCTACACATACCTCCCCAACTCCTACACTAAGCCTTCAGCTTTGCATCCTCCTCTGACATCAAGTCTGGGTTAGGTATGCCTGGTTGTTGGTGTCACACTTTCTGGAATAATTTCCAGTTATTTTTTTGGGTTGTTGACACTGCCATCTCCTCCTCATGATAATATGAAATCCGTGAATATAGGTACTTTGTTTTCTTCACTATTAAATCCACAAGGTTTGATGCAGTGTCTGGCCCATTATAGCATACTCATTTATTCGTCTGACACATCATAATCAGCAGCATTTGATAAATGTAGGAAATAGCAGTTTCCCTACCCCGACCAAGTTTTTAACCTAGAATGGGTACATTCTTTTAAGGTGAGATTTTTTTCTTAAAACCTTCAAAGTCATTGCTAAAAATTTATTAATATATTAAAGGAAAATAATTTTTCTTGTTTTTACCTGTAATTCAACTGTTTTGACAGTAAAAATCACAAAATTCTTTATTTTTCCTTTTTTTTTTAAAGATTTTATTTATTTTTAGAGAGAGGGCAAGGTAGGGAGAAAGGGAAAGAAACATCTGTATGTGATTGCCTCTTGCACATCCCCAAATGGAGGACCTGCCCCTCTACCCAGGCATGTGCCCTGGCTGGGAATTGAACTGGTAACCCTTTGGTTCACAGGCCGTCACTCAGTCCACTGAGCCACACCAGCCAGGGCACAAGAGAATTCTTGATAAACACTAAAAACATACAATTTTTCAAACACTTTGTTAAAAAACTAAGTAACAAGTTACTTTCTTTTACTTTCCCCAGAGTTCACTTTTATGTTGATTAAACCACACATGTTCCTCTTAAACTTTGAAGAAGTAGAAAAACAAACAGTAAGTTACAGTGTGTCTTTATACAGCTAACATTTTCATGAACTGTCAGGTTTATTAGATGTACATATTTTTGAGCAAAATTAAAATAGTATATATACATTTGTATCCCTTTTTTTCAAGTCCAATGTCATGAAATAAAAGTAAAATGTTATAAAATTTGAACTTTAGTAGTCTCGTATGTGAACTAAATCAAGATCAGTATTTAAAATTCATATAAATAGTGTAACAGACATGCCATTCCTTTGAAAACTGGAGAATGAGATGTGAAGGCAGCTATACCTGAGCTTGGTTGTGTATTTGGAGTCTCTCCCAGTACAAGGCATGCTGTTGGGTAAGGCAGGGCCTGGGGCGCTCGCTTTACCTTCCTGAAACTCAGGAGGCACCGGGTATGTTTCTCAGAAGGAAAGATTTCTACTTAGAGTCAAATAAAAGAAACGGGCCTTGAGAAGTCCAGAATTTTAACACCTGAAAGATGTTTCTCAGTTCTCCCTATACCCTGAGGTTCTGAGATTTCTGCACCTGCACTAAAAATTTGCATTCTTTCTCCCAAGCTTCAGGGTTTAAGGTACATCAGATGGGGGCTCTGAAAAAAGTCAAGATTACTCTTTGGGTTTTCTGGGGTTTTTTTTAAAGATTTTACTTACTTATTTTTAGAGAGAGGGGAAGCGAGGGAGAGAAAGTCAACGTGAGAGACAAACACTGATTGGCTGCCTCTCGCACAAACTCCATCCTGGAACCAAACTGAACCTGAAACCCAGGCTTGTGACCTGACTGGGAATCAAACTGGCAACCTTTCATTCTGCAGGATGACTCCCAACCAGCTGCGTCACAGCGGTCAGGACACTGATTCATCTTTGGACCCTCACCCTGCCTAGCACAAGGCCCTGCTCACAGTAGTAACAGCAAGTGTGAGTAGGTATATAGTGTCCTCTATATGCTAACCACTGTTCTCCAAGCAGTTCACATGCCTTCATTTAATTCTCATGATGTCGTTCCATTTGAGGTAGTTCTTATTATCTCCATTATGAATGTAAGAAATGAACAAAGTCAAGTAAGTGTCAAATGACAGCTGGAATTCAAACCCAGGGATTCTAAATAGTAAAAAGTAAGCAACAAGTGGCAGGTTAGGACATGCTGGAAGGCAGAAGTAGATACCTACCTCAAAAAACCTGCATCTTGCTAAATGTGTACTCAAATAATTTTCACCCAAAAGGATATTAAATCCCAGTTAAAATTCATACATCTTCATTGTGTGGGTTTTTCCATGTAAGTATAAAAATAATTTAACTGCCTTACACATTTTTTGATAGGAAGTGATTCCTGAAGGATTAATTTTGATGTGAATTCATACTTTCCTCAAATACTTCATTAGAAGTGAACTTTTCTTCATAAATTTTAACCAGATAAAAACTTAATTCACTCAGTTTATTTTCCTCCTTTAGTTTACCAAACGAGAACCGGAAGATACAAAAAGTGCAGATTCTGACCGAGATGTTTTCAATGAGAAACCTTCTAAAGAAGAAGTCATGGCAGCTACTCAGGCTGAAGGACCCAAGCGAGTTTCAGACAGTGCAATTATCCACACGAGCATGGGAGACATCCACATCAAACTTCTTCCCGTTGAGTATGTACTGCTTCTGTTGTCTTGCACACCGACGTAGATGTGTATGTATATTTGAAGAAATGAGGCAACTTAAAATTTTTGTTATTCTGACTTAAGAAACTTTGAAGCACTGAAATGTTTGATAGTCAGCCTTGAGGTTTCTGATAACTGTTCTACTCGAAAATGGGAAGTTTTATACATAGATATACATACTTAACAGGTTTTTAAAATATGAGGACTAAATATCTTGGCTATGAAGGTGCTGACGGTACACTAAAAAGTGACATACAAACATGTATTGGGTTGGCCAAAAAGTCCATTTAGATTTTTCCATAAAATAAAAGACACATTTTTCATTTTCACCAATAACTTTATTGATGTGGATATTTTGTCAGCTAACTCCTGGGTAGTAGAACATTGATTGTTCTCAATTAATGTCTCCATTTGATTGCTATCAACTTCAATTGGTCTGCCCAACAGTGGAGCATCACCTAGTGAGAAATCTCCAGCACAAAACTTCACAAATCACTTTTGATACATTTGATCAGTCACAGCACCTTTTCCATTCACTGCACAAATCTTTTGCATTTCACTTGCATTTTTACCATTCTTGAAATAATAAAGCATAATATCCCGAAAATGTTGCGTATTTTCTTCCATCTTCAATATTAAAATGGCTACACAAAAATTCACCAATTTTGATTTCTTTTAATGCACACTGATATGACAACTGTCACAATACAATCTAACAAAATTTTTTCCAATGAAGTTAAAGCCAAGTAAAGTGCAACTAGAGCCATCTTATGGAAAAAAAACAAACGAACTTTTTGGCCAATCCAATATAACTTTTGCCATTAATTGCACATCCAAAATATGATTTGTGACTTGCTTAATATAACTGGCTTTCCTTTCAAAACAAATCCTTAATGAAAGGATATTTTTACTTCCTCACATTTGTTAGATATCTACTTCCTCTTCCTTAGTCTCAGTAGCTGTATTTTTTAAAGCAAATTTGAATAAAACACATAAGGGCTTCCATTGAAAAAAGGAGAAACATATTCAGGACAGTTTGAAAGTTTGCAAAATGAGTATGCAAAATAGAGTATCTCTGGCTAGTGCTGAAACAGAAAGTGACATCTTTTACAACACCTTTATGTAAAAAGTACTTACTTGTTTTGGATATAAATGTTTTATCACACCATACCTTGGTACTGAACAAAGAACTAGGCAGTTCTAGACTCCTGGACCATCTCATTTCAAGTACTCAGAACCCATGTACCCATGAAGCGTGTTGCTCCCTCTTGGTCTTCCCTTTCACTCCCAGCTCGAAGGTCTGTTACAGGATAATGTACCACATTAAATCATCCTGTTGAATTCATTTTATTTAGAATGCCTCATACTCATTGTGTCCGATTATCACTTAAAGTTGATTAAATTTAGGAGATATTTCAACGAATAAGTCCTTGGTCAGGAATGTGTAATGACCAAAACATTGTTTTTATAAGAAAATTACCTTTCTCAGGAACTCCATCAACCATATGTAGCTAATTGTATATATTTTAAGGTGTGTTGGTTATATTTTTTAAACTGCTAAATAACCTTGAAATCTGAATACTATCAAATTCAACTCTAATAAGCAATCTTGATCTAAATGCACTGCATTAAGTAATAACAATGTACTACAGCTTATATGCCCTTTCAGCTCTTGCTTGTCCTCAGATTAGAAGAGGTTTTATGAAAGTCTGTCCGTCTGAAACATTCAGAAGATACTGAAAACACCATTAGGAAGCAGAATTGCAAAGAAACTGTCTTAAGATGCTCTGAATACATTTTATATTTTTAAAATGTCTTACTAGGTGTCCTAAGACAGTGGAAAACTTCTGTGTTCACAGCAGAAATGGTTATTATAATGGACATACATTTCACCGTATAATTAAGGTAAGTCATACAAGTTTTACGATATAAGGAGTGGTAGTTAATTGCATAACAAGAGGTTTAAACCTAAGGCATATCTTTCGCTCAAACTCAGTTTGTTAGAAAGGAACAAGAAAAATGGACTGTGGAAGCTAAAAGAAGAATGGTCATAAATATCAGATCTAGAATCAAGGACAGGAGTAGTAGCATAATTTCCTTTTTAGAAACACTGCAGCAACATTTTATGGACATTGAACACAAGATCACATAATGAGTAAAGGGTCATGCCAAGATAAGACCAATAGCCAAGGTAACTTTGGCTAGACAAGGTCTAGCAGGGGTGTCCAAACTTCTGGCATCTCTGGGCCACACTGGAAGAAGAGTTGTCTTGGGCCACACATTAAATATACAGACACTAACAAAAACTGATGAACAAAAAAAAAAGGTTTTAAGTAAATTGATGGTTTTGTGTTGAGCCGCATTCATAGCCATCCTGGGCAGTATGTGGCCCGTGGGCAGCAAGTTGGACACTGCTGGCCAATCTAAAAGGTAAGATTTTAAATAAAAGCCCAGATGCCAGTTAATCTGTAAGAACCATCATTAATACCTGAAGAGCAGAATGAACTCTGCCCAAGATTTTGTTGAGCATCATTCCATAAAATGGATATAGTTGTTGGTTACTGACAGGTCCGAAATGGCAGGAGGAAAAGTCAAATTTCAGGACTCTAAAGGAATTTGTGAAATGAAATGTAGAAAATTCAGAGTGTTTAGGGGAATGGAGGAGAGAAAAATGGGGCAGTAATGTAAGCTGTAATATACTACACAGATCCTAAACTATTAGTTTTAGGTAGATTATTGGGGAAGATACATGTCTATAAATGAGAATACCTATGCATTTTTCTTTTAAATTAGGTAGCAGTTGAGCAGTGGAAATATATCATCCAAATTAAAGTATAATTTACTTAATGTAATAAAATTACATTATAGAGTGACTGTTAATAAAGTTGAGATTTTACTGCATACAAAGCACTCATGACAAACATAACTCCAAAGCACACATACAGAAAAAAAAACAGTGTAATGTGTTTTTTTGTATGCTTTCTGTTAAGGGCTTCATGATTCAGACTGGAGACCCAACAGGCACTGGTATGGGAGGTGAAAGTATATGGGGAGGAGAGTTTGAAGACGAATTTCATTCAACACTACGACATGACAGACCGTATACGCTCAGCATGGCTAATGCTGGATCAAATACCAATGGATCTCAGTTTTTCATAACAGTAGTTCCAACGGTGAGTATAACATTATCTGTAAGCCAGAGGTTCATAAGTTACGATCTAAGAGTGAATTCAGTGGAAGAGAGAGCTGCAATACTCTGCTATTATTTATATCTGCCAGGATGTAAAAATGAAAACTATTTATTTATTTAAAAGATTTTATTTTACTTTATTTTTAGACAGAGGGGAAGGGAAGAAGCAAGAGAGGGAGAGAAAAATCAATGTGTGCTTACTGGTCCCTACTGGGGACCTGGCCCACAACCCAGGCATGTGCCCCGACTGGGAATTAAACCGGCAACCCTGTGGTTTGCAAACTGGTGGTCAGTCCACTGAGCCACACCAGCAAGGGCTAAAAAAAATGAAAACAATTTAGATAAAATATAAAATTACCTAACAAATCAGATTTACTTTGTAAAACAATACTTCTGTAATTTAGGGCACTTAAGTTTTAGTCAACTTTGCCACTATTTTTTTGTACAGTCCAAACAAATTATTTCACCTCTGGTCCTGTTTCTCATCTTTAGAATGGATGGTCGAGTATATGAATCCCCACCCTGGCCGGTGTAGCTCAGTTGGTTAGGCACTGTCCTGTAAACCGAAAAGATTTGCAGGTTTGATTCCTGGTCAGGACATGTGCCTAGGCCGTGGGTTCAGTCCCCAGCTGGGGCAGGTACAAGAGGCAACCAGTTGATGTTTCCCTCCCTTTCTTTCTCCCTCCGTTCCCCTCTCTAAAAGCATGTTTGTGGGTGAAGACAAAATATAAAGGAGTATATGAATTCCTGAGTTTAAGATGTTTTTCCCTACATTTTTATATTTCTGAAATCAGAATGCACTGATAACCAATGGCATTGTAGATTTGATGGAATACAGTATAAGAAGAGCGCTATTACTGTGTATTTCCACATAATTATAAAAATTACACTTTATTTTTTGTAATTAAGCACTAAGCAATGAAGGAAAAACATTTATAGCTACTGTCTGCCAGGCACATAGTTTCATGTGACATTCACAATACTTCTAGTATCACTATACCCAATTTTAATTAACAGATGAGGAAACAAGCATGGCTGACTTGCCAAAGGTCAAGTAAGTAGCACAGCCAGCATTCAAGTGCCCCTGTCTCTAATGCCAAAGCACACACCGCTTAAACTAGTCCAAATTGCCTCTTAATTGTGCAGGTAGGATTCCTGCTGGGAACTTTTAAAGCCTTAGTCATAAGTCTTTAAGCTATGCAAAGAAACTTGCCTTTAGCAGACACATTCCAGCTCCCTTTGGTCTGAAAGATGTAGATATTTAAACACTATGCTGTGCTTTTATATATTTACTTATAAACATGGAAATCACTCTAAAAGTCAGCTAAGTGAAATTTTTGTAAAAGTAAAGAATAAATTTAAATTCTCTTTAGTTTGCTCGCCCAAAGGGTGTGAATGAAGAAACCTGGTTTACCAAGATTTTTCCATTTGTCCTCCAACACAGCCTTGGCTTGATAATAAGCACACGGTCTTCGGACGAGTGACTAAAGGAATGGAAGTTGTACAGAGGATCTCCAACGTCAAAGTCAATCCCAAAACAGATAAGCCCTACGAGGATGTCAGCATCATAAATATTACTGTCAAGTGATATTTGGGAATGTCTTAAGACTTCTTGAACCTACAAATCATGCTTTAAGGATTGCAGTATTGTATTTTTATATTTTTCATTAAAGTCCATTTTTAAAACTCTGCCTTTTCTTGAATATTTCTCATGTAGGAGGTGAAATGGACTAAACTCGGGTAAAATGCCACTCCTTATTTGTAATTTCTCAGGAGACTCAAAACCATGGTAAATAAGTAGAATGGTATGCAATTTTTCCTTAGCTTTTTAAAAACATGCCAGTTAACCTACCCTCAATGTTTCTTTAGATCCATAAAGAAAGGAACTGATAGTATACAATATTTCTTTTCTTTTACAAGGCTTGTGGTTCCATGCCATACAGTTTTGTCTTTTGATCATTAAGTCTTAAGTAGTGGTAAGTAAAACTTCAGTAAATAAAAATATCAAGTCCTTCTGGTCAAGAGTGTTGAATTCCTTAGTAACTATCAAATATTCTTTCAAATATAAGAATCAATGAATACCTGAATCCTTGGTTTTACAGACAGATTTACTATTTTTTTTCTAATGTAGCTAAATTTTCTGTCCTCGAGTTCATAGTAATATATTATCTTACTAAATACATATAAATACATATGGAGTACAAATTTTTAGTATCTAATGGGAGATTAGTAGAAATTGTAGCGGTAAAACAATGAGTCCAAAGTTGTGTATTGATTTTCTCTCTCCTTCATTTACCCTGATAACTTCGTAACTGTTCAGAACTACTGCTTCCAGTTTCCAGACAGACTCTTCAAGAAGTTAATAGGAGAAACATATTCAACAAACCTGTTTAAGGATTTTATTCTTACACTTTAAATCTTAGCTTACACTTTTCCTTCGGTTGGTCAGCAGGATTATTTCCTTTATTCATTTTGTACTGAAAACTTTTATGTGATGGAAGAATATACCAAACTGTGCTGTTAAAACTGTGTCCTCTTTTTAAAAAGTAGAACTTGAAGTTGGACATAAAATGACTTTTCACTGTGTCATTTACCTTTTCTTCCTACTTTAGGTGTTTAGACTTCTCTACCTAGCAGTGTATTCATTCCTAAAAGATTAAACCTAAATTTTTGGTAATACTGCCACCAAGTGGAGGTAATGCCTCATTTCCCTCGAAATATGATTTTGCTTTGAGTGAAAACCGCTTTGGATTAATGAATTTTTCCATTCTATGTCACATGTTTAACATAATCAGTAGACCTAAACACATAAATTTCCAGATATCTTTTTGAAAGTATGTTTTAAATTATTAGCAAGAAACATTAGTCCTTTTCACTCATTCATTTAGGAGAAAAGTAGTTTCCTTCTTCCCTGTTCTACTTTGCAAATTGAGAAGTAGCTCAATGTTACATAAAAAGTCTTTCTTTTAGCAATTTTAGTGCAAAGGCTACAGCTAAGTTTTCCAAGCCATTTTCTAAAACCATTATTTAAATAGCTATGTTCTTGCATTCTGATTGGTGTCACTCAGAGGGCTGGTCCTGTCAGGGCACATGCCTGGGCTGGGGGGCTGCAAAGGGCAACTGATCGATGTTTCTCTCCCTCCATCCCTCCTTTCCCCTCTCTCTAAAAATTAAAAATTAAAAATATGCTATGTTCTGAAATGAAACAAGGTTAATTTTAACATTTAAAAAGTAATACACTTGGCTCAGGATAAAATTCTAGCTCTTCAACACACTAGAGTTGTAACACATGTAAATGTGACACTGCAAATACAGAGTAAGTTGTTTCTAAATCTACTACATCTCAAACTTGACATGAGTCTGTACTCTATTTTGTTTCTCTTAACCACAGCACAAAAATGACTTTAAATTTGTGCCTAGCACTACTAGTAGTTCAAGATACATGGTTCAGTAAACAGGATTTTTAGAATAATGATAGGACTTCTATAAAAGGATTTTAAAATTTTATTGCTGTTTATGCTGATCATATGTGTAGTCCCGTGATTGTAAAGCATTCCAGATCTACAGAACCGGGCTATACACTTGAAAAACTTGCTTTACAAAAATCATACAGCAAT
>VMDR010030843.1:0-12236 GCA_007922815.1 Macrotus californicus
AAAAAAAGTCATCACAATTTAGACACAGGAAGCTCTTGGTGTGTCTGCATCAGCCACTGGAACTGGTTTGTATTTAGATGACATCAATGACCATCAGTAGAGCTGAAGTACTGGAAGAGCCATAAGTGGTATTAAGACCTTGATAGGTTTTGAGAAAGTTCATTATATATCAGTGAGACTTCTTAGTGTTTCTCGGAAAAAACTAGTCCTTGCAATAGTCTGTGGCTAATGCATTCTCTAGAGCAGTGGGGAGCTATAGACCATGTGGCAAAAAGTGGGTCATGAAAGAGGAAATGAAAAGGCTTAAAGCAATTTGCCTGGGCTGTCTCAAAAGAGCTGAAAGAGGGCTGCACAGCATTAAAAACCAGAGTTTCCTTCCAGCTTTCATTAGCAGGTGTGGGGGCCTAAAGTCATGTGACTTCTTTCTCAGCTCCTAGAGGATGACGCAGCATCACAGAACCCTGCTCGCTAGATTTACTGGGGGAGCGAGAGGTGGGCTGGGTGGAAGAGGGCAAAGGGGGAAAAACGGGGACAACTGTAACAGAATAACAATATTTTTTAAAAAGAAGACAAATAATACAATAATTAATAAATAATACAAGAAAAAAATAAAAACCTTGCAACTACAGTCACTTCAAGATTTCTAAAGAGTCAATCATCTATGAGGACAAATAACCTTATAGGTTATTTTAATATTTATATTTAATTTCTAAAGATGTTACCAGGTAAATTACATTGCGTTCTTATTTTATTTCACTAAAATTATCAAATGAATAGGGAATTGACTGAAAATTGGAACCACAGTGTAACTTCACTTTGACAGCTGGTGTTTAGTTTCTCTTATGAGAATATATGACTGTCTACTTTTTTCTTAGATAATATAATAGAATTCTTTAACATTGTCAGCGTAAATGGGTTCTTTCTTTTCCATTTTTAATTTTTTTTATTGTTGTTCAAGCACAGTTGTCTCCATTTTCACCCTACCACACCCCTCCACCTCACCCATCCCCACCTCTCACCCTCAAACCTACCTCCTTTGGCTTTGTCCATGTGTCCTTTATACATGTTCCTTGATGGACCTTCCCTTATTTTCCCACATTATCCCTCTCCTCCTGCTCCTCTGGTTACTGTCAGCATAAATGGTTCTTAAAAATCTGTGCAAAATAGATATTTTACCAAAGATTTAAGGATTAGTCTACCTCCTATCTAGTCTATGCATAAACCTCTGTTAACATTAAGCAGCCTGTTCACTTGTTCTCTTCTCAGAGGTCATCCTCAAGTGCTCTTGACAACTAACACAGTTTAAGCGAGCCTTACTACAAGTGATAATCCCAATTTGTCTGCTGACTTATTGCGGAATATTTTCCTGCATGATCAGTTATTGTTTTGTCTTACATTTGCATTAATTTTGTACTTCTCTACTATTTAATTTTTTAAATGTTACCATGAATAATCAGGTGCTTAACTGAGAGCCAAAGGTAAGGGCAACCAAGTTAGAATTCAGTCCAAATGGAGTGAAAAAAAAACCAAAACCAACAACAGCAACAACCACCATAGTGGCTTCCAGGACAACCACTGAGTAGTAATGACCAGAGGCAGAACCAGCTACCTCATTTGTCTCACTCAGCGCAAAACAAAAACACAGGGCCCCTTAAAATACTTTTTAAGATTAAAGTACAAAGCATTTTCTTTATTCCTCAGCCTCTGGTGGCTTTTTAATTTGATAACCATATTCCTCAGGCATGAGGAAACTGTCTAAAAAAGCCTAGGGTCCCCTGCCCTACAAGTTGGGGCTTGACACCCACGGCTGAGGCATTCTCCAACCTGACTCCCTTGCCAGCGGTCAGTTGCTGAAGAGGTTCCCAGGGACCCAGCCAGCAGGAGCAAAGCAAGCCAGCCTTCTTTCTTTCAGTCTTGTCACCACCAGAAACTAATGGATGAATGACTGTCATGGATTGCAACCTCCACACCAGGTTGTACTCAATACCTGGATCTGGAGTGGCAAGAGGTTTGTCCCTGCCAAGTCATTCCCAAAATGCACAGTGGTGCTGCCAACCACCCAAGAAGCACCTTCACATTAAAATATGAAAACACAGTTTATTTATTCTAGTGATTCTGACATTCAGAATTTATCTTTTAAACTGGCCTAAGATTTCTGCAAAAAAAAAAAGTAGATAAATAAACTCACTGCTTCAGTCACACTTCGTTTTTCACTGTACAATTGCATTACTAGGTTGATCATCTATTTTCCACAGACTTAACATTGAATTACGTTTTGTTGTGGCTAGAAATCTAATCCCTTCTCTAGGTGATTTTTTTTATCACAGACAATATTAAAAAGAATAAGCATTTGAACAATAGCCATGTGATTAAAATCCAGCCTCCTGAACCATTTTAGACAATACATAATAAGATGCATACATTTCAGTACATCCATTTTAAAGTGCTATTATACAATAATAAATTATCATAGACCAAACTCAGGAAAGCTTAAGAAAGGAGTAACTCATGAAGTACTTCATAGAATGTTTTTGGAAAGCTTCAACATTCATGGATGGCTTCATAGAAGAGCTGGCATTCAGTTTGGGCTCTATGAATTGATTTGATTTTGACTAATCAGTGACATTACAATTCAGTATATTAGTGGTAGATTATGTGCTGTTGTTGTTGCCATACAAGATTTGAGATTAGTAATAAACACCATGTAGCAGAGTTCTAAAAAGAAAAAGTAATTAGAAGAGTCTGAATATATTAAGGATGTTGTGTCTTAGACAATGATGGAAATCAGATCATATAAATCTAGTGGAACCAAGATAACAGAAGACCTTGACAACTACTACAAAGTGATCACATGTAAGCAATAAGGTGCCCTTGCACATTTCTTATGACATTTGATAGAGTGCCTCAACAAAACAATTGGTTAGGAAATACTCTATGAACTCGTTTAGAGCTGGAGAAGTTAAAGTCAAGTAAATCAATAAAAAGACTTGCAGGAGGTACAAATTATTGACCATGAAGATCAGACAGGCAGCAATAGAGATAAAGAGAGAACAAATCTAAAAGCCGTAGATAGAATGAGGAAAAATGATTAAGATTTTACAATTAGGTATATTTAGGTACCAGAAAAGAAGAATGAGGTAAAGTGAACTATAGCATTTCAAACCATGAAGAGCAGAAGATGCCACTTTCTCAGAAGGAGAATAATAATGGCCTTGGCTGGGTAGCTCAGTTGGTTAGAGCATTGTCCCAATGCACCAAGGTTGCAGGTTTGATACCCAGTCAAGTTACACACAAGAGTCAACAAATGAATGCATAAATAAGTAGAGCAGCGAATTGACATTTTTTTCTCTCTCCCCTTCTCTTTCTCTCTAAAGTCAATACACATTTTTTTTAAAAAAAGAGAATAATAATGAAACAATGGATGGGAGGTAGGGACATCTCTTGAAGATCATTTTGAGGTAACAGTGGAATAATTTAAGAAATAGGTAATTAATGCCATCAGTTTTTTCTCAAAGTTGAGCAAAAAGATAGATTAGATAGATAGATAGATAGATAGATAATAGATAGATGATAGATAGATAGATAGGTAGATAGATAAATGGATTCCCAGTCCAGAAACCTCTCCACAAATGTGGAAGGAAAATAACAGTTTTGTTACTGAATAACAAACCAGAATGTGGTATGTATCACAGGTAATTCTTGAAAGATATTCAAAGACAGAAAGAAACTCAACCTTTTTATATAATCAAGCAGACACAATCTACATGTTCTCAGGATAAACAATAACCCATTTTCAAGAAGACTTGACAGCACCATTTGCCACATATAGTTTATCCTAAATTTACATGATAATTGAGGTGACCATCGGTGTTAGGTAATTGGTTTTATAAAAAATGTAAATCAACGTTTCATATCTTTCTCAGAGCAGGTACTTTAGGGTTTGGCCCCTACCCTGCTGCAAAACTGGGAGAGAGGGGCCCTGTCTTCCTTGATGATTACATTTTAAAGAGCTATTTCCAGGTCCTTGACAAAGACATTTCTGGGTTTTAAAGCTGACAAGAAGCTTATTTAGACTGTTTTAAAGATTCAGATACAATTCAAGCAGACAGAGATCCATTTTCACACCCCCTTGCCCTTTCTGCCCTCTCTGGTTTCCTGATCACAGAATTCAATTCTAGCACAACGTATTGTACTATCTTCATGTTATGCTTCTGCACACCACTGGCTTCTGGTTTCTGTATTTCTGATTTGGATTCCAGTTTTCAAATGTTCTCTTTAACTTATTTGATTCTCCCAATCCAAATTTCCCACCCATTATAAATACATGCATCTGTACCACCTGCTATGGTCCTCATTCAAACACACTAGTGGACCTGCACGAGGGGCACTATGCCTGGGAACAGAACAATTGAATGGGTGCCTAGGGTCATTTTTTAATTATATTTTATTGATTATGCTATTACAGTTGTCCCAATTTTCCTTCTTTGCCCCCCTGCAACCAGCATCCCCAACTCCCTCAGGCAGTCCCTACACCTTTGTTCATGTCCATGGGTCATGCTTATATGTTCTTTGGCTACTCCATTTCCTGTACTGTACTTTACAACCCCATGGCTATTCTGTGTGTACCAATTTGTACTTCTTCATCCCCTCACCTCTTCACCCATTCCTCCAAATGCTCCTCCCATCTGGCAACCATCAAAACACTCTCAAGTTACATCCTTTTCTTCTCTTCTCAAACATGTATTATCTCCCTCTTTCTTCTAAGGAAAAGAGGATTAATGGAAAAATACATGTCTTTTTTACCCACAGAACCCTTTATTTTTTTAACATGTTGGTATTTTAAATGAAATGGGGATACTTTTGCTTCTCTAACATGAATAGGTCCTAGTGAGTCTTCAAACATTTTAGCCTTACCATATGTATCGTGTGAAAGTAAATTGTATGTGTGAAGAAATAATTTCCCAGTTGAATTGTATGTGTGAAGAAATAAATTTCCAGTCACATATACACAGAGGCCCATGAAATCTAACTAGTCATGTATTTTATACTATGCAAGAATTTAGATATTTTTTGCATTCCTGAGATTTTGATTTATGCTTACTAAATCATAAATGATACTTTTAAAAAGGTATTCCAGATGTTTGCCAACACTTATATCAATAATGTAGAGTCACAAAGAAAGACTGCCTCTACGGTCTGCTATAAGATACATATGGTATATACTTAATAAACTTACATTTCTGTCTTCAATAATTTACTCCTTCAGTGCATAATTTTTTTAATTCTTGCATATTGGTAATGGGACTTATAACAATTTTCGTTCTAAGAAATACGGGTCAAATGGACAACACAGCCATCACTAAATGTACAATTGGGGGAGTAACCAAGGCACAAGTGGGTCACATGACCACTGCACCAGTGCAGAGTGCCCCAAGCTATCACACTGCCTTATGCTCACCACTCTGTGATTTCCCTCACCATTCGTAAGAGCTCTGAAGAGAGAAAGCAAGGACACATGGGTGTAAGAAAGTGAACCCTACTGTTACTCTTGTGCCAGAAGGTAGAAATTCAAATCACCCAACCTCTCCTCCCTCCAATTCATCTTCCACTTGAAAATAAGTTCTCTTCCTAATTAATCACTACAGTGTTATTGTAGCCCAGCATAAAAGCCTTGTGTGGGTTTCTGCAGCCTGAGCAGTGAGGTCCTAAATGAGCCTGGAGTGGGATGCATTGCAAAATTTTGCCCTTCTCTTTATTCCAGAGCTTGTGAAGTATTCCCTTCTACCAAATCATTTGCTCATGGGTTTATTTCCTCAGTTTACATACCTAGAAAGTGGGAACTTCTTTGATCCTAACATGGCACCCAACACACAGTAGAATTTTGATAAAAGAATAGTGGATTGATAAATGAAGAAATCAATCAATCAAAATATATCAACTTGTATTAACTCTTGGCAGACTCATAATTAAGCTTTGTTCCTAAATTGTTTTTGCCTTAGGAATATACCTGTTGACTATATATTGAGTGGTAGAAGGACTAAACTTCTTCATAACAAGCTAACCAAAGAATTAGACAAGTTCTATATCTCGTTTAAAACAAACATTACAATAACAATAATGAAGAAATAGTTACTATTTATTAAAACATAAAATGAGCTAAGTAAGGCATTATTCAAAATGTATGTTTTAGCCCTGGCTGGTGTGGCTCAAGTGGATTGAGTGCCAGCCTGTGAACCAAAGGATCGCCGGTTCAATTCCCAGTCAGGGCACATGCCTGGGTTACAGGTCAGGTCCCCAGTGGGGGGTGCACGAGATGCAACCACACGTTGATGTTTCTCTCCCTCTCTTTCTCCCTCCCTTCCCCTCTGTCTAAAAACAAATAAGTAAAATCTTTTAAAAAGTAACATGTATGTTTTTTTTCATTTTTAATTACTTTATTGTTGTTCAATTACAGTTTGCATTTTCCTCCCATAAATATATGCATATATAATAGATATAAACACATATACACATATATATTGTCACAATGACAAGAGGTAGGGCAGGGACTGCATTTTATGCATGGTGAAACTGAGTCCCACAGACATTAAATAATTTACTTCCCCATCTCCATTCAGGATAAGGAGAATTTTTTTAAAATGATCAAATTAGTAAGATCATAGGCCATTAATAGAGCTATGTTTTACCAGAAGACAAACATTTATTTATTTATTTATTTATTTATTTATTTAACAACTTTTTATTGAGGTTGGACAATGTTCAGCAACTGTGCCAGTGGGAGGGATACAATGCTGACAAAACAGTAACATTTGTTCCTCCTGACAATTGCTAGAGGGGCCATGAGTGCGCCTTCTTGCCTTCTAGGTCCATGTCATAAGTAAACTTAGAGGAGAACTGCCTTCTGGGAGCAGCTCTCACCTCATTCTCCTTCTCTCCCATTTCTTTCACATATGTCACCACAAACAACAAAATTTGCTTTCCAAACTTAGTCCCTGAGATTCAAATGTATTCAAAGTAAGAGGCTTTATTTTAGACACAGTACCTTACAAATAATTCAATGCAATTTTAAAGTTATTTTTTAAATTGTGGTAAAATGCACATAACATAAAATTGAGCATCTTAACCATTTTTAAATGTGCAGTTCAGAGGGATTAAGGACATTCACACTGTTGTACAACCATCGCCACACCTACCTCTGGAACTCTTTTACCTTTCAACACTGAAACTCTACCCCCCTTAAACAATGACTCCCCTTTTCCCCCTGCTCCCAGCTCCTGGCAATCATTCTATTTTTGTGTGTTTATGAATTAGACTGCTCTGGGTATCAATTCCACTTTTATAGGAAAGCGATTCACTCTTGCTGACTTTGTAACGTGTTTCCCGTTTGGATTCAATTGCCTCATGTGGGTAAGAGGTGTGAGCAGAAGTTGTAAGCTTTGTGGATGTGTCCCTGGCCACAGTGCCATCACAACAGCACCAAAACTCAAACTCAATCTCGATACCCGTAGTGATAGAGTGAGATTCAGATTCAGACCTATCATGTGCTGACGCCCAAGTCAGTGCTCCCTTCATTATGCCAGAATAGAGATGCTGCCCCGTTGGGTGTTCACCTGTTTGGGGCATACTTTTCTTGAACAAATCCAGCTTACTCTTCAAAACACTGATCCTGTGCTATTCTCTAGAGGCCACAGGAACCCCCCTAAAGAAAAAACATCTGAGGGAGGGGAACTCGTAATTATAAAGTCAATCAGAGTGTGTGTGTGTGTGTGTGTGTGTGTGTATGCATTGATTCATTGATTTCTCTTTTTTTCATGCCCACAACACCATGTGAAAAGTTGATGAGGAACTCAGGTTTCCTTATATCATTTCCTATTTCATCCTGGAGACAATCTCCCTTATACTTTCCCTGTCTTTTTCTCTAGAACTAATGATGTGATCTGATCTCTATATGACATTTTTTTATGAAACTTAGCGATAAAAATGGCAAGTGCTAATGGCTGTGACCCTGTAGATTTTTCTCTCCTTCACAGTCCTGATAGAAAAATAACTTTTCATTCAGGGAATCTATATTTCTGCTCTGCCTCTTAGTGTTTAAGCCAGCTCCCCACTGTGCTAAGTCAACCTTCCCAGAAGCTAATCTGTCATCCTCAAGTGGCCTTGCTTCTGAAATTGGTTTGGTGCTTTAGCAAAAAAGAGCTCCTGTGTAGTGCGGGTTACACGGGTTTAACAGCCACTTGAGCTGGGGCTTGTCCCATTGCCTTGGAAACAATGACTTTGCATCTCTGCCCCAGAGGACACAGAAGACGGGTGCTGTATTAATCTGTTGAGGATCCCAAGTAATATTAATTCTAAAGAATATTGAGGAAGTTCTTTAACCTAAGGTGTGTGTGTGTGTGGGTTTGGTTTTGATTTAGAATTTGCCAGCATCAGTGATGCCAGCATCAAAGAATTATGCCTCCACCTTACTGCTTCCCTGGAGAAATATTTTTATATTTATGAAGCTCGTTGATTTTAACAATACATTTTGTAAAAGATAAACATAACACCTGTGAGTACAAAACCTTTACCAGTTGAGGTGACATAGGGTTGTTGGGGGACGTCACTGCACATTTCCATAATGAAATGTAACCATTGGGAAAAGAACCACCTGTTTATTTTAGAGAATAAAAGGCAGGAAATTATATTAAAAAGGTTTTCATAGGAATGCACATTGTCACTGTTAACAAATGATTTTAAGCTAAAGTTCCTAGTATACGGTATGTGGTTTAATTCCAGTTTTATGAGCATGGAGTAATCTAAATTTTAAGTTACATTTTACTTATACTTGAGGTTCTATTGTCCAGGAAAATGCAGTTTCAGTCTCTATAAATACAAACAAAAATCAAAATCCAGTGACTGCCTTCATATTTCTAACATCCCATCCAAAGTTCATGCTGCCCAGCTAACACAGTAGAACAAATTTTAGAAACAACACAGTATATATTATTCATATCCTTGTTCAAGTTTACACTGCTTGCCAAGTGTTTCCGGGAGCTAGTATCATAGAATGGTTCATCTGTGGATGGTAAGGATATCCGAAGCTCTCTGTTAAAGATGATGAGAATTTATGCAGCCTATTTTAAAAAATAAAGTTTTATACTATAAAATTTTAATGTTCTGTTCTCACAGATTATTTCAACTTACTTTCTGAGTACAATAGATATTGGACTACTAGGTAAACATTTTGTTTTCTTTATTATTGATGTGTTTTTTTAAACAAATTTTTGAAATGTAATTCTCCTTTTTTTAGGTATATAGTTCTATGAATTTTGATAAATGCCCACAGTTATAACCATCATCCAAATCAAAATATAGAATATTTTCATCATATCAAAAAGTTTCTTTGTGACTCTGTGGTTAATTTTCTCTCCCAAAGCCCAGTCCCTGGCAAGCACTGATGTTTTCATTTTTGTATTATTAAGTTGGGCATTGTGGGAGTAGATTGCAGGGCTGGTAAGAAGCAAAAGGGAGATTACGGAAATGACTTTTGTATCCTAGATTTTCCCAATACTCCTACCACACGGCACTGTGATACAATTTGAACTTGGTAGTTGTAGTCTCTCCAGGAGACTTTCTATTGACTAACATGCACCTGGGGACCTCATTTCACTTGTGTTACCCCCCAACATGCCACTTAAACTTTTGTTCATTGTCATTAATATAAGATGAATTAGGAAATACCAAATTTTAAAGTATTTAAATCTTTTAGTCTAATTTCTAAAGGAAACTCTAGTTTACACGGTTGTATAGGTTATTTTGTAACTGTCTGCTACATCCCAAAGAAAGATAACAAAATTTTGCTTATTTTCTCTGTTTTTTTACCTCCAACATGTACCAAAGATTATTAAGTAATCAGAATCACAAAGTGCTTAACTGGGAAGGGAAGATGAGGGAACTTTTTCAGTTGATAAAAATGGTCTATGTCTTGTTTTGAGTGTTGATAAAATGTATATATAATTGTCAGCATTTTTTTAGTGGAACAGCTAAGGTCTTTGCATTCTGTTGTGGGTAATTATACATCAATAAAATAATGAAAACTCAAATAAATAAATGTAATAAAAAAGTCAATTTTCAAAAATTAAAAGAAATCTATAGTATATTATTTTTTTCTAGAGGACTGTCAATCACAAGTGATGCTAGAGAAATATCATTGTAACTTTTTGATGTCCTGAAATCACTGAGAAACTTTTTTCCTTATAGTTTTACTCTCTTTGGTTAGATTCAATACACAACACTGGCAAAGTATGCGGGGCAAGTGTGTTTTTACATGCACATATTGGCATCAGAGCTGTCCTCAAATAGTAGGCTGACATCATCTACATTCACAATGTGCATTGGGATTTTTTTGGATCCTTTTATACTACTAACAATAATTGTGTTTCTGTATATATTAAGTTGAATCATATGAAATGTCCAATGTTTGGCTTTTTTGACCTATAACAATAAAAGTTTTATGTGGTTCAATCTAATATTTTTGGGGAGTGAAAATTAATAATTCACTTCTTGACCCTGGGCCATGATGATATGTTAAGCTTCTCCAGTTTAGTTTGAGCGACATCCATTAGAATGGAGCCTGTGCTCTCTGGGCCTTGGTAGGTGAAGCCAGCTTTGGAATCCCTCAACCATAGTGAACTATTTCCGGTGACTTAGGGAAAGCTCTTACATGCTTCTGATTTATTTTGGCTGCCAGTTGTTCACAAAAGTCTCTTGGGATCCTAAAATATGTAGATCCCTCATCTAAACTCTTATTTTCTTAAGGAAATAATTTTTGCCCTTAAAATGAGGGATTCAATTTGCTTTAAAATGTGTACTTCTATTATTAGTAGCATGTTCATATATTTTCTAATTGTATACTGAACTACAAAAATCTAATGATTATGACTTATCACTAACAAAAAATAAATGACTGTCTTAACAATATTTCCTGAGTACACCACGTAATAGTAGATAGAATATACATAGTACAGAAGACTTTGCAACACATGTGTCACATATCTGTAGAAATTTTGCTTTTCCCTTAGTTTTATTTGTCAAGGGACCAGCTTGAGGTTGGCATCTTATCTCTGCTTTGCCCTTGTTCTGGTCACCATTGTCCAGTTTACAAATTCCCAAATCTATCTCAACTCTCTATTCTGATTGACACATGGGTCATTCTAAAACTGGAAACTATTTGAGATTAGGTTTATCTCATTGGTGTGGTTCCCATCGATACACTGCATATACTTCCCCCAATTCTAATAAATTCTTTTGGCAAATTGCTATGGCAAGGGTATGTATTGGGCTGACTTTTTTTCCTTTCCAAGTGGACATTGGTTCTGAATAAATCCCACTGGGAACTACAAAGATTGGCAATACAAATCATAAAACTTTCTTTTGCTTCTCTAGTTCAAATTCTTCGAGGCTTTATTAAATTGTGTTTCAATTGAAATATGGCGTATACAAAAGAATGGCCAAGTCATAAGGGTTTAGCTCAATGAAATCATGCAGTAGCCAGAACCCAGGAAGAGAGACAGCACATCAGCAGCTCCCCAGAAGCCCAACATCCTCTTCCTTAAAGAAAGAATTACTTTCATTTTAATACCACGGTCCAAAATTTCTGACACTGAGCTTCATATAATTGGAATCATACTGTGTATGCCCTTGTGTTATCTGTTTTACTAAACATTGTTTTTAAGATTCATCCAAGTGGGGGAGGGTAGAAGCAAGGGAGGGAGGGAGGGAGAATTGGCGGGGGGGGGCGGGTTCGTGGGGGGAAAATGCAGACAACTGTAATTGAATAACAATAAAGTAATTTTTTTAAAGCTGCAAAAAAAAAAAGAATCATCCAAGTTGTTGAGTGCAGTTGTAACTCCTTCATTCTCATTGCTCTGGAGTAATCCATTGTATGAATGTACCACAATTTGCCCCAGTTGCTCTACTGTTGATAGAAACTTGGATGATTCTAGTTCTTGGCTGTTATGAATACTAGTGCTATGAAAACCCCACAATTTCTTTTGAAACACAAGCAAATGCATTTCTGGAATTGCTAAATGATAGGATATATATGCACATATGTGTCAAATATAGTAGGTAATAGTTGCCAAATAGTTGTTCCAAATAGTAGTGACAGTTTGCATTCACACCAGCACTGTTTGATAATCCAGTGTGCTCCACACCCTCACTAGCACTTGGTGTTGCCAGTCTTATTCAGTTTGATT
>VMDR010030844.1:0-12240 GCA_007922815.1 Macrotus californicus
TAAAGACTTCATTTAATCATTGCCCTACCTCCCACTGCATAGGTTCCCACATAAACATTCCTAAATTTTATTATTTAGTAAACTAAACCTTAGAGAGGGATACTGAATTTTCTGAAATCATAAAGCTAGAAGTAACAAAGTTGAATTCTTAACTACTCAAACCAAAGTATAATCTTCCATGATGAGTAAAATAAGCTTTTATAAAATATTGTCGAACACAGCTCTAATTCACACTTTCTAGAAAAAAATTTAATGTATTTCTTTGTCACTCTTTCAAATCACTAATGTTACCACACTTCAAATATTTCAATAATTTTCAATAATTTTCAATAAAAAATGCACCTAAATACAATTACTCACCATTTTTATAATTTAGTTCACTACTGTATATATAATAAAGTCCTAATGTCCATAACATTTTACAATGTATAACAGAAATTGATGACTTTAATCACTTAATGTGCAAGGATCAATTTGAAATAAATTGAAAATGAACACACCGTCCACTCTACTTAATCTTGTTACAGTCTTGTTCCAGATTTCACTTTCTAATTTGCAACCCAATAGGTTACATTTTAATAATTAGAAAACTTTAACATTTCAGCAGTTTAAAGTCAAAGCAACTAAAAGTAGACAGAGTTCTACTAGGCAAAAGGTCTAACCTCAAGGGAAAAAAAATCCTGTGCTTTTATTACCTAAGCCAATTCAATGGCTTGTTATACTCATTTTTTTCTTCTTAACACTCGGGATGAAATAACTCCCTGTCTATAGAATAATTTTGAAATGAATTATAAGCACAAAAGGTAAACAAACAAATTGGTAGACAAATGAAATAACAAAGGCAATAATCATTCAAAGTCAATTCTAGCTGGTTAAGGATGGAACTACACACTTAAAATGAATAATATGTTTTCATCCTAAGTAATACAAGTATCTGCATAAAGGGTCACAAATCACTTTTCACACTGCTGAACCATTTTTAAAAACAGGGTGACAAACTCTCAGATGCCTATGAACTCCATTTACATGGAGTACATCACAATAATTTTTTAAATGCATTGATATTCAAATCTGAGAAACATGATTCTGAGCTCATCAGGACTGCTTAATTGCACCAACATCTGCAATCAATTTAAATTCTTTAAGATAGTCTTTCACAGAGCTTGAAGTGATTTCATGCTGTGATAGATTTAACACACTCACTAATTTATAGACACATACAAGCAGCTGAGACCTATTTTCCGGGGGTGGAGTAAAATACTGAAGGGCAGTCTGAATTTTCCCACTATCAATGGGATATAAAAAAAGGATGCATTCTGCATAACTTATTGAAATTATATGAGAAAATCTAACACTGCACAAATAAAATATAGAAATTAAGACTAAAACTAGTGTTTTATTGAAATCTATTTGAAAGTCATGGACCACTAAGAGATTTGATGAAAGTTTTCTAGTTAAACACCAAAACCTTGAGCTATCAGGTAAGTTAGGTAACAAAATGTCATTTCTTAATATATCATAATTTCCCCCCTAAAAGTCAAGGGGGTGTGGGGGCAAGTGAGAGGAAGAACGCTAACAATTCAGAATTATTTCACTCTTTAGACCCCCCACCACCCCAGAAAGACAAACAAAACAACTAAACACCAAAAGCAAAATCCCAGCAACACTGAAAGACAAGGCGCAGATATACCCTGGTTTTATTTTGCTTCACAGATATTTTTTAAAAATAAATTGAAGGTTTGCGGCGACCCTGCCTTTAACATGTCTATCATCGCCACTTTCCCAACAGGCCCCAAGGATGGTCAGAGGTTTTTTTGCAATAAAATATATTTTAACTAAAGTATGTGCATTGTTTTTTTAGACATAATGCTCTTTAACACTTAAAAGACTACACTACAACATAAAAATAACTTTTACATGAACTAGGAAACCAAAACATTTATCACTCTTTATAGCAATATTTGCTTTATTGAGGCAGTCTGGAACCGAACCTACAATATCTCTGAGGGATGGATGCCTGTATCCCCACCTGTGACCCTCAGAATTCAAGCAGCTGGAGACAAACCACTAACAGCCACTAGATCTGCACAGCATCAACGTCTGTGTGGGAAGAAGCAATAAAGTGTCTAATGAACATGAAAACTCCAAAATAACCCAGAGATACTCATTAGAAATCATAGCAGACCAGTCTGAGATGAGCAGCTGACACTAGCTGGAGGTTGGCCAACTCCAACAGTGAGTGTACACGAGGCAGAAAAGATCAGGAGAGACTGTAGCAGTTGAGGTCCTAAGAACTCCCAACGCTGAGCTGCCAGGGCTTCCTTCCAGAACAAGACCCCACACATTGTGGAGAAGGTGCTGAGAGTGAAATCAGAATGAAGCAGAACATTCCTATAGATGAAAGGTCACAAAAACAAACCCATAAAATATGGCAAACTATAACCTCCAATTTCAAAATAAGCTAAGAGGCATTAATATATAGGACATGAAAAAATACTTAAAGCACAATTAGAAAAACTCAGAAATGAGGTGAGAAAACTCAAGGAAAAGACAGAGTAAAGATAATAACTCCAGTAATCAAAACCAGCCCTGGCCAGGTAGGTCAGTTGGTTGGAGCATCGTCCCCATATGGCAAGATTGCAGGGTCCCTCTGCAGTCAGGGCTCACGCAGGAAGACCCCAATGAGCGTAAATGGATGGAAAACAAACCAATGTTTCTGTTTCTGTTCTCTCTCTCCTCACCTCCCTCCTCTCCCCACCTCAAAATCAATAAATTAAAAAAGAAAAGTCAATGAGAGTCTTACATGAGAAGGAGAAGAAAGAAAAAGAAACGGGCAACTTAAAATATGCATAGTCACTTGGAAATCTTCTTTCTGATAAAAAGGAAAAAGAAAAACTAAACCAGAATGTAAGAACAAAAACATAATAAATCATGTCATAAGAGATTCATAGATGAACTAATTTTTTTTAGTTAAAAAGAAAGGAAGAATAAGATAAATAGGATTTAGTGGCATACCTATTGAAGATAAAAATCCAACATAAGATAGCAGGATCCCTAAAGGAGAAAAACCAAAGAAAGTACATAATGGAAGAGAACACTGCTTATTTTACAATCCCAACTCAGACCTCTAAATAAGAAGAGCAAAAAATCTATATGGAATAAAAGTTATTTATCAGCAGTCCTTCTGACAGCAATGTTGACATGCTTCGTGCTAGAAGAAAATGGTATGTATGCTATATGTGAGATACTATGGGAAAAAACGTGAGCCAAATATTTTATATCCAGTAAAAATGACTAAACGATGAAGGAAATGTACTGTTATCAACATGAAAAACTCAGCAAGTAGAGTCCTTCAAAGGAATCTACCAAAGAACAAACTGCAGACAGACAAAACGACTAGAGAAACAGTGACCTAAGGACTGGAAATGAGCATTAAAACAGTTACTCATAGAGTGAAGACATAAAGGGGGTTACAAATAGTTATTCATAGAAGTGAAGGCTAAGTAAGGACCATAAAGAAGAAAGTATATAAAATGTAATGGTTATGTGCTCAATGTATAGGTAGTTTGACAACAAGAGTTGGTGATGTGGACAGAACATACAAAAGAAAAAAAATGTAAACACACACACATTTTTCTTTTGGTCTCTCTCCACTGAAGAAGCCTACAAACAGGGATTTAACCCGCCAGCAATAAGTATCCTTGGTCCCCAGATTGTTCTTGAAATATCATTTCTCACTAAAGGAAATGACTGATTTCAGGTCTAGTGTGGGAAAAAAAAGAGGAGCCTGGATCATGTTACCTAGTCAGGTCGGAAGGAAACAATCCCAAACTACTAGGGTCATGCCCAAATGACCAGGAGCCAACTGGGCAGGGTCCCACTGGTCAAATATTGGACAATTTGAGCTTTACTAGAAATAACTGTGATGCACTAATTTTAAATGACATTAAAAATAGCTGATCACTTTCAGAGGATGATAGGGAACCAACTCAGTCTCTTGAAAACTGGCAAATAAAAAATAAATCAAGTATTTAACCTAAATTTCCTATATCATGAGATAATCAGTATTTGAGAGGAACTGTCTCTTTGTAAATGTATTCAACTAATGAATGAAATAATAGAATTCTAGTTATAAAGCACACCTGAAGTACCTCCTAATAACAGATCATAATACTTCCTGTGGTCTTATCAAAGGGATCAAACCTGAGTCTGATCAAACCTCTGGATCTAGCTGTCACTTTGCAAGAAATACAAAAGAAAGCAAAACCTGTTAACATCACGTAAGTATGCAATCAGCAACATCCAGACTGCACCAGATAAAATAAAGGGACAGATGTGGAACCCAAAGATTAAAAAAAGGTTAAAAATGCTCCAAATTTTAAAATATAAGCAAGAATAAATTATAGTGTTTGGTAATGTACTTCTGGATGATAGAACTATAAAATTCAAACAAGCAATACCTTAAAAAGTCAAGATAGCAAGTACTTTTAGAGAAAAAAACAGAGGTGTGAGACTGAGGCAGGGCAGATGGAGGCTCTCCTTCTTCCCAGGGTAGCTGGCAAGGTTCTCTTCACTGATCTGGGTGGTCTTCTCCTTTTAATACTTCACTAAGCGACATACTTGTTTTGGGGAGTTTTCTAGAACTGTGTTTTATTTTATAATAAAAGGGTTTTAAAAATCAGAAATCCTGTTTCTAGTTCTAGCTGCAGCCCTAACTTGGGAATGTCACACACGCTCTGGGCCTTCCCTCATTTGCAAAATGTAAAGATACTCTAAAGATATACCAGACTTAATGTAAATAAACAGTTCCATAATGAAGAAAATGTCTACTAAGTGATTATAATAAAACCATCCTTAACATAATGCCAGGAAATTTTTAATTCATGAAAACAGTACAATACAGCTTTCCCAAGAAAAAGTCTACACCCTCCAAAAAAGACCAACTGTAACAGTAATAACGTACGTGAAGTAGTCAAAACGTAAGATTGTCTGACTTTACTACTGGAGTATTTATTTCCCTTTCCCACCTCAGCAAGCACCCAGGGCAGAACTCCCAGTTTACTTAACCTACCCTGCAAGGCTGCCTGACACTGAAAAACTTCAGCATAACTTTGAATTACATAGAGGGTAAGAAGCTGTATCGACTCTTACAGGTGGAGGGAAACCATTGTTTTGCACTAATTAGGAAATGGCAATAAATCAGGGCCGCATGAAATTAGGAACAAATGCTTTTTGCACATCAAGATGATTAACACATAAAGGATTTTTAAGTTTACATATAATTTACTCTATTTAGAAATAAGTATAAACTAAAGGATGTCTCAAGTCCAAACTAAATTAAGAGAGGTTTAAGTTCACTGTTACCAAGCAGGAAGATGAATCAGTCCCCTGAACTTTTAAAACCAGGCACACTAGCTGTTCTCCTTACTAATGAACGCCTCTTCTATGGGACATCCTTTTCCAAAACAGACCAAGTTCTTCTATTTTTGACAGTAGATAACCTTCCCCTTTAATTATTCCTACAAGTGCCCAAGTGTCATAGAGAATTTAGCAGCTACAGCATGCCACTTGAACACTCTTCTTGATATTATGCACATGCCAGCCAACCTTTAACTCACAGTGACTTGATAACAGTTTTATTAGCAATGTTCACCAGGCTTAGCCTTTAAATTCTATGAACTTCTAGTCTTTTGTTGAATGAACATTACGATAAAGGACATCTAGCCCTGGTCAGGTGGCTCAGATGGTTGGAGCAACATGCTTCCAGTACACCAAAAAGGCTGTGGGTTCCATCCCTGGTCTGGGCTCACACAGGAGGCAAGCGATCGACTCTTCTCTATCATATTGATGTGAAGCAGGATAGTAAGAAGCTAGGAAAATTCCTGGGCAAGTGGAATGGAGAAACTGAGATTAGAAAATTAAACAAGGTCAAACAGCTTACAGCCAGATGGTGAGTCACAAGGACACTTAAGAGTGAATGGTTTATACCTCTCCTCCCTAACCAGAGAATGCACAGTTTAAATCTCCCTGGCCTGGGAAATAGAGAACAGAGACCCAATTACTGCCCTTTGTGCAAGCTAAACCCAAGGACAGATGAAATCAGGGGGAATAACAAAAACACCATTAAAAGCCAGATAGATCCAAGATAAAAGTAAAACAGGAAGTACAGCAGATCAAAGAATATTTCCAAAACCCCCCTATGTGCTCATTTTGACACATCAGCATATTAAAAATGCACCTGAAAATCTGATGAATATTCCACTGAAACTCTCCCCTAAGATTTTCACCTGCAGAAAAGAGATTTTAAAAGCCCTCAGGACAAAGACTCAGTGTGTGTTCACTCTCGTCTAAGAGCATGCCCAAGCCCCTTCCTGAGCACGAACTCTTTACTTCTTCCCAAACTCTAAGGGTCCCCAGGGGACATGCAGCCAGGGGAGCAGTGGGCAGCAGCAGCTCCGACCCAGGCTTATCCCCTGATCCTGTCTCTGGGGCCCCCTTTCCCTCTGACTTCCCAGTGAGCTAAGAGCAACCCCACCTTCGCTCACTTCTGTCACTGTGACCTTCACTTCCCAGTGAGCGCACAGCCCATCCCCTGGCTCACTCCTTTCCTATAATATAACACTTCTAGAGAGGACAGCAGAGCACGGCCTAGGCTCTCTCCTGTTACTTCTCCTACCCTAAGTCTTTCCTTTGTTTCACTGTCCCAGCCTTAATGAACATACTCTCATAATCACCTGGACTCATGCTGTGAAATCTTTCCTATACTACAGGCCAGCCAGAGTCTTGTCTGGTCTCTTTCTCTCCCCACCTCCCTGCCCTCACCTAATCAATTAAAAAAATAGTCTTGGGTAAAGATTTTTTTTTTTAAAAAGGGGGACATCTAGTGATAAGGTACATCTTGTACAGCCCAATAGTTCTCATCCTTGACTATCCCCTGTAATCGCCTAGTAGGGTGTCCAACCTTTTGGCATCCCTGGGCCACACTGGAAGAAGAGTTGTCTTGGGCCACACATTAAATGCATTGCAACACGCAATCACAAAAAAGTCTCATAATGTTTTCATTAAATTTACGATTTTGCGTTGGGCCCCATTCATGGCCATCCTGGGCCGCACGCGGCCCACAGGCCACAGGTTGGACACCCCTGAGGCCTAGAGCTTACTAAACACTGGTCCCTGGGTCCCATCTGCAGGAACTCTGACTTAACTGTCAATTAGTAGGGCACAGGCAGGGCGATTTTTAACGCTGTCCAGATGATTCTAACAGATGCCAGGGTTGAGAGCCATGGTTCCTAATTATTTTTCCCCTCATTTCATCAGTTAACTTTCCCCTTGTGCACTGAACAGCAATTGTATATACATAGCACTTTTCTCAATTTTCCACTTTTTCCTTCATAACTATTTATCTCTCAAAAAGTTCACTCCATATGGATAGTTTCTCATCATTTTCATCTCCATCATTACCACATGTCTCTTCCTTCTGGCACTTTCAAAGTTTTCACTACTTTTGCAGTTACCAGACAGGGTAGGTTTAATTACATTCATAAAAATCTAACAAGTGAGCATGGGAATAGAATAGCACAGTATCTTAGACCAAGAAACAACTCAAATAACCAAGAGGGAAAAAATCTCAGATGACCTCTAAGTCACAATCAGTGAAAGCATTATTGACCGCGTCGAGCTCTAAAATTCTAGTATTTTTTACTAGTAATAACTATGCTTCTACATCTAGCAAGCCTTTTTTAAAGAAAAGGTACCTTAAATAACTAAGATTTTTAGAAGATCAAAAATATACAGTTCTAATTTACACCTAATATAATTTCTTCCTATAAAAAAAGAAGAAAAGCCTGGCTGGCGTGGCTCAGTGGACTGAGTGCCAGTCTGTGAACCAAATGGTCGCGGGTTTGATTCCCAGTCAGGGCACATGCCTGGGTTGTGGGCCAGGCCCCAAGTAGGGGGCACATGAGAGGCAACCACACATTGATGTTTCTCTCCCTCTTTCTCCTTCCCTTCACCTATCTCTAAAAATAAATAAAATCTTTAAGAAAAAAGAATTCTGGTAGCATAAGTCATCTTTCATTATTTGAAAAAAAAAAAAAAAAAAGAAAAGGTAACTGTTTTGTTCATTACCACCCCTGCCTAAACAAAAACCCACCTCAGTAATGGCAGAGACCAGCAAACACAGCTGGTGTTGCTCAGAAACTGCTCCTGAGACAGCCGATGGATTTCAGCTGCTGAAAGATAATTTTAATTGTACATAAATAAAACCTGTCCTTTATTGGCACAAATGAAAATTAAAGAGCAAATAGATTATTAGGACATACTCTTAACAAGAAATTGGTTCATTGCCCTGAGGCTCTGAAATTTAATCCTAGTCAGCAAGCAAGACCTAGAGATAAACAGGCAAAAAATCTTAAGCAAGGGCATTGTTGATTAATATGTGTCTTATACCAAGTGCCAGCCACAAATTTTTACTAAGCTTTTATGTTTGAAGGGTGCCTTGATCAAATCCTGATGTGAAACATATCGGGTTCCCTAATCCAATGTGGAAGCCAAAATATTATATCCACATTAACTTTAATTAGCAAGAACGTGTAAAACTGTCTGGTTCCTCTACATTTATACCATGATTAAAATATAAACAGCAATGAAAAGTGAAAGAAAATTTTTTTAAAAAACTTGATTTACCTGTATCTAACAATGATTTCCAAAATTAAAATATAAAACTGAACTCTAAAGGCCCTGGCCAAGTACCTCAATTTGTCAGCGCATCAAGGGGATAGGCCAAGGTTGTAGGTTCAATCCCGGGCCATGGCACTTACGAGAAAACAACAATGAATGCAACAATAAGTGGAAAAACAAATCAATCTTTCTTTCTTTCTCTCTATCTCTCTCACACATACAACTTTCTCTATAATCAAAATATATTTTTTTAAATTTCAAACTGAACTCTAAGAAAATTAGACACTGAAAGGTATGAACATATCCCTACTGGTAGAACAATATTAGCAAGTCAATACTAAAACAAATGAACACTAGATTTTCTATTTAGAGAAAATATATACAAATCTGAACATGACTAATATTTTCTCAAAACATAATTCTTTTCCAATTAATATATGCCTAGAAGGACAATATTACAGAAAACCAGGTCCTCCATACTTGAGAATATCATGCCCTACTGAGTTGGAACAACTGGCACCATGGTAACACCTTTCAAAATGCTTTTAAACACACATACACATGCCCAAGAATCTATAATCCTATGCTTATGAACTTAATTTAGATTAAGTCATTTTGTTACACTGCTTAAAAAACCTGTTACAGTCTTTCTATATGCCTTTTAAAGTTCTACAATACTTGATATTTAACTTTATTTCTCTTTAAAGAAATAGTTAAGGAACTACAAAAATAGTTAAGGGTTCAAGGCGTAAAGTGAAAACACTACCCAAATTTTCTAACACATGCCACGAAGGGGATCGACCAGGAAGCTGGCAAACTTCCCTGAGTACTTACAAAAAAGAGATTCTGCTTCCTTCCCCGGGGAAAGACATCAAAAAGAAAAAAACTAAACATAAATAGGCAACAAAGGATGTTCACATTAAGAAGCTCAGAAACGTGCCCTGGCTGGTGTGACTGGGCTGGTTGGAGCATTGTTCCATACACCAAAAAGGCTGCAGGTTCAGTTCCAGGTCAGGGCACATACCTACGTTATGGGTTTGATCCCCAGTCGGGGCACGTATGAGAGTCAACCAATTGATGTTTCTCTCTCTATTCCTCTCTCTCTAAAAAAAGCAATAAAAAAAAATGTCCTAGAACAAACAGAAGAATCGTCTGACAGAAAAAAAGAGGGAAAAGTAAACTGAATGTTTTATTTTTACTAACCATTTGTGATAAGGGGTGGGAAGAGGCTGGCACTGCCCGGATCTGAATCCCACCCCCCCAGGTGTCCTTTCTCACCCATTCTTTAAGGGTGTATGAACCGATGCAGAGCCTTCTGCTAACTCTGTTGAGACACTTCACATTATCCAGACATAATATATTCTGAGCCAGCTCACCCTAAATACAACTCCACTCACAAGAAAATAAACATCTGCATAAGCACTGGCACCACAGACACAAGATATGATAAATGGAAACCAAAAAGAAAAGGAAAACTCTTCCTTCCAGGTTAGTGATAGCGTGAAGGCAGCAACTCTATTAGGACATAGCTCCTAACCTGGCTTGTCCACTCGAAGCACAAGAATATTGACTACAAAAACATCATTTAACAGTATCTATAAAGATGCTTTAGAAATTTTAAGAGAAGAAAAGTATTAAAAATATTAAACCACAATAAAGAACTACTCTCAGAATAAGCATAAATAGATACATTTATATAATAGATCTATATATTGAATTCTAGTTCCCTTCCATTTAGAAAATAGGAAAAATTCGTAGGCCATTGTGGCTTGAGAGAGTCTTTGCTCTGTCCCAGAATTTTCTTACATTGTTCAGGAACTGTAAATTTACTTCCACTTGAACTATCCTATCACATCCTGCTTTCAAGTTCCTTACCACCAATTGCAGAATAGTCTTACCCTCTAGCTAGTAATCGCACAGAAGTAAAATATGTATCATTCTTTTTGAAAGAATTTTTCTCCAATAGACTTGCTGCTAAACATCTGAGACAAGTCATTTCCTAAGAAATGGCCTCTAGACCATGTAGTACCCACCTCTCAGGTTTGCTCTAAGTACACTGGGTGAGGGGAGGATCTTACAAGAAGCTCCTTTGGATGGAAAGAGTAATTTCCAGAGTGAATTAGTGACGGAGAGAGATCCTGCACATGCAAAAGTGTATTTGGCGTATCGGCATGTTCACTGCCACAAAGCCAAGAACCCAACTTAAAGCAGCTTAAAGAAAAACATGGGACTTCCGGCCAAGATGGAGGCGTAGGTAGACACACTGTGTCTCCTCGCACAACCAAAAGAAGGACAACAACAAATTTTAAAACAAAAAACAACCAGAACTGACAGAAAATCGAACCGTATGGAAGTCCGACAACCAAGAAATTAAAGAAACATTCATCCAGACCGGTAGGAGGGGCGGAGAGGACTCGCATGGCGGGGCGGCAGCTGGCGGATCAGGGAAAGGCGCGGCTGGCGGGGAAAAGTGGCGGCTGCGGACCGGGCATCCCACTCCCTCGTGAGGATAAACGGGGAGGAACAACTGGGGATCGGGACAGACCTCACAACCCAGAGTTCCAGCGTGGGGAGGTGAAGGCTCAAAGCCTCTGATTGGAAACTCCTGTGGGGGTTGAGGTGGCAGCAGCGGGAGAAACTCCCAGCCTCACTGGAGAGCTCGTTGGAGAGACCCACAGGGTCCTGGAGCGTGCACAGCCCTCCCACCCGGGAATCGGCACCAGAACCAGCACCAGAAGGGCCCAATTAGACTGTGGGTAGTGCGAAAAGTGACTGAAAACTGGCAGAGAGCGGAGCAACCGCCATTGTTCCCTCTCGGTCCCCTCCCCCACAAACAGCATCACAACGCAGCGACCTGGCCCCCCTGCCCTGGTGAACACCTAAAGCTCCGCCCCTTACAACATAACAGGCGCACCAAGACAACAAAAATGGCCCAAATGAAAGAACAGATCAAAGCTCCAGAAAAAAATACAACTAAGTGACCAAGAGATAGCCAACCTATCAGATGCACAGTTCAAAACACTGGTAATCAGGATGCTCACAGACTTGGTTGAATTTGGTCGCAAATTAGATGAATAAATGAAGGATACAATAAGGGAAATGAAAAAAAATGTACAGGGAACCAACAGTGATGGGAAGAAAAACGGGACTCAAATCAATGGTGTGGACCAGAAGAAAGAAAGAAACATTCAAGCACAACACAATGAAGAAACAAGAATTTGAAAAAACGAGGAGAGGCTTAGGAACCTCCAGGATGTCTTGAAACAATCCAATATCCGAATCATAGGGATGCCGGAAGGAGAGGAGGAAGAGAAAGAAATTGAAAACTTATTTGAACAAATAATGAAGGAGAACTTCCCTACTTTGGCAAAGGAAATAGACTTCCAGGGGGTCCAGGAAGCTCAGAGAGTCCCAAAGAAGTTGGACCCAAGGAGGAACACACCAAGGCACATCATAATTACATTTCCTAAGATGAAAGATAAAGAGAGAATCTTAAAAGCAGCAAGAGAAAAGGAGACAGTAACCTACAAAGGAGTGCCCATCAGACTGTCAGCTGATTTC
>VMDR010030845.1:0-12235 GCA_007922815.1 Macrotus californicus
TTTTGAGGAAACTACTTTTAGCCTCTCCTTTTAATTGAATCTAAGAAACCAGGCAAATAACCCTCAATGAAAAGATGTTAAACAATTGAAAACTTATTTTATATTTTAATTTTATAATATTTTATATCTGAAACAATGAAATAAACAGGAAGACCAGTAGAGCAGGGTAAGAGAGATTGTAGATTCTGGAAAGGTAACTTCTACTTCTGCTATTTATTGTTAATTCTCTTCCTTTCAAAACAGAGTTTATAGATTGTAGACAGTTCTAATTCTACCCAAATCCTTTTATGAAGAAGGAGATATATGTCCAAACAGACATTTAAGAATCTTTATGAAGGATTAACTTTTTTCCTTTTTATTGAATTTATTGAGGTGACACTGGTTAACAAAACTGTACAGGTTTCAGGTGCACAGTTCCACAACACATGGTCTGTACATTGTACTGTGTGTTCACCACCCCAAGTCAGGTCTTCCATCACCATTTATCCCCTCTATGCCCCCTTCACCTCCCCCAACCTGTAATCACCACATGGCTGTCCTTCTCTATGAGATTTTGTCTCTTCGTCTTTTTTGAGCAATCCCTCCACCCCACAATCCCCTGCACTGACAGGTGACAACCTGTTTTCTGTCTGTGAGCCTGTCACTATTTTGCTTGTTAGTTCAATAAATGATTACATTTTAAATTGGTAAATGTTAACCCTAGTTTAATATTTCCTCGGTTTAAAAAAGTATTCATTGTGAGTCAGTGTTTCATGTTAAACTTTGCTGTTTTTCTCCCTAATATTTTTAGAACAGTTATTTATTTCTTAAACTCTTACCTAGAAAGTGAGATTTAGAAATAACCCACTTGCTTATTTACACTGATATTTTCAAACAGAAAATCAACTTTGTCTTTTCCTTGCCATATGCAACAAATATTGAATGATCACTTTACTCAATCTGTCTGCTGCTTGCTTAGTTATAGCTTGATATTTTTAACAATTTATATTTTTCTGAAAAAAATGAACTATTTTCACCATATGTTCAATCTGCCACAGAACCTCATATAATTTCCTAAATAGTGGCATCCATGAGGCAAGAGGCTCTGTTTATGAATTAATTTCATTTGCACTGTCATTACTGGCCACATATTGCCTGAGTAACTGCTATGGAGACAGAAAGTATCAAAATATATGGCAGAAATTTGAACCATGGGAAGCCAAAAGGGCACCTGACAAAGGTTAACAGGATAACATAGCATCCAGTGCTGCTCCTTCCCTCAAGCTCGTTCATCGCTACCCATATGCAGGAAACTTCTCCTTTCCCTTCCTCTTTCAAGTAACAAGGATGCAGAGCTTTGTTTTAAAGGGGAGGCCGAAGTAACCAGTGTTTGCCTGTTTGTAAAGGCATTTCCTTCATTCTGATGTACCTTAGGAATGCTCATCTTGTTGGCAAGAAATCTGTAGTGTCAATGGAAGTTCTGATGCTACTCCCAACAGTTTAGCCTTTTTGCTCCCTTACTAAGTTCTCAAGGATCATAGTGTATAAATGCTAGAGACACCAAAATTCATTTTACCCCTGTTCCCAATTAAGAGTTAATCATCTTTGTTTCCCGTCGTTTCAGCAGTGAGCGGCGCAGACAGTGCACAGCTATCCCGGTGGTCCAGAGCGCCGAGGACACAGCTCTAATTCTGACTGGCCTTTTGACAACTACAGATAATTTAATATTTTTACATGTGCAAATCATTTAATGGGAACTTTCTTACATATTATTTTAGTTTAGTTTTGAGAAGTAGCCAATGCTTCGTTTATGAATAGTCTTGTCTTATTTGCATTAAAAATTTAGATTTTATATAATATCATTGAGAGGTACTGAAGGACTTTAAAAATGCACGTTCGCTTCAGACAGGCTCTCTGACAGCCAGAGAGCAACAGTCTCCAGAGTGGGGGGTGCACACGCTAGAGCGTAGTCAAGGCCATCCACAGGGTGTGAGAAGGAAGAACACAAGTGGTGTGTGTGTGTCTGTTTGTGTGGGTATATAATCCTATTCAATGTTGATATTTGTCCATTTTAAATTTATATAGTAGTACCTATATGTGATATATAAGTTCACACCTACCTAAACAAACATATTAGTAGTTCGTCCATCTTCTGGAGACAAATGAGATGAAAAATTTAAAAACTATTTGCAAATTAATCAGAAGCAGAAACTTAGCAAGAGGCATATGAAAATAGTCCAAATAATAAAACAATGGTTGTCCAGATTTAAAATATCAGAAACAGAGGAGAGACATGCATATGTATTTTTGTAATAAAGAAATGACAATAATTGACTACATTTGAAGACAGAGAAAGACTAGAGATAATGAGCCTGAGGTAAACGCTGGACAGTTTGATGGAGCTCACACTCAGGGAGAGACTTATCAAATTGGTACCCTGAGCTTGCAGATTTAGAAACAAATATTTTTTCTGGTAAAAATTCAGAGAAAAACTGTAGCAGTGAGTGGAAAAATTAAATGAATGTGTTTCAATTCACACCTCTGTCCTGACCTCTCTTCCAAGTTTGAGAGAACTACATGCATTGCCTGCTTACGCTCAAACTGAACGAATCACTCCCGGCATTTTCTCCTAATTTAGCATCTTCTCATTTCCCTACTTCTGTTTCTGCCTGTCATTCAACCAATCATTCAGGCCCGCACCTGAGAATCATCCTGGCCATCTCACTCTTCTCAGCTAGCATAGTAACTTGTACACTATGCTACAGCACATTTGAAATAACTCCAATATATGTCCCTGAGTCTATCCATTTTCACCAAACTTAACTCCACATTATCTCTCACCCAGCCTAATCTACTGGTCTTAATGTTTCCTAGACCACACACCTAGTCTACACCCCTGTGAAATCATTCCGAATGGATCTTCCAATGACCTTCCATCCGCAGCTGCCTGCTAATTCTCTTCATCCTGTACTCGAGCACTCTGGCCCGCTGGCTTTCCCCAAATTGCACCACACTTCCTGTTTCTATGACTTTGTCCGATGTGCTTTCTTCTTTAATTTTGCTGTCCCTATGTCTGTAGAGATCCTATCCATTCTTAAACCTGAAGCCAGGACGCCCAGCAAGCCCACAGCAATCTATTGTGCCTAGCATCCTGCAGCAACGTCCTAGAAATAGTTAAATGGTAACAGTTTCATGGAATACATTAGTGTAAAACTAGCCTTTCAAGGGATAGCCAGATGACTTCAGCATGAATCGAAGAGCAATTCATTGACCAATATTTATATATTAAAGCAACATTGATTTAATATATAAATATGTATACTTTTAATCATAAATATTTAAAATGTGTTATTTACATATAATATACTCAATATATATATGCTTATATCAATTTATAAATATTTGTATATTTTATATTTATAATTTATTATTAATGATAAAATGAATTTATATAAGCATATTCAATACTGGCATATTTATAAATGCACAATTATTTCAAATGTGGAGCATTTAAATAATAATTAAATAATAAATAGTTTCTGATTCTATTAGGTCTTCCAAATTTGCAGTGTATGTGGTGAGCATATACTAGTTCTGGAATTTTTGAAGAGAAATATAATAAAGAAAATGGGGAAAATGTTCTCTATCAGGTATTAATATTTTTGTTTGATTTCATCACTGTGGTGATCAACACAGCTCTTTTAGTTACCATGCTAATGAGAATTTTAAAGAGCGCACACACAGCACACACCCACTCCTTTCAGTACATATTTCCTTGTACAAAGTAACTGCAAAGACAGAGTGAAGTGAGGTATGAGTTCTGGCTGTTTAACCTGGAAACTGCAGCACAGTTAAATACTGCCAGTGATCCCGTCCTGGTTCACGTGACCCTCCCCCATTTTCAATATAAGAGGCAATATGTCTAGTGAGGTCAGGTCCCTATCCTAGTTAAAGCTAATAACAGGGCCTTGACCAGCCTCTGTAGAGCCAGGACATCAAAGGAAGAAATGAAGAAAGATCCAAAGAGCAACCAGGCAGCAGGCCACTATATGAAAGAGCCCTAAGTCTGCTGTCTCAGGGAAGGATGACTCCTGTGTGGCTAGTGTGACCCCTCCCTAGTTATGGAGCTGAGCTTAGAGTGGATGGTAGGCCACGAAAATACAAAATGGCATATAGGGGTTAATAAAGTCCACAACCAGAATAATTAGTTATCTTTCCAAACAATGAAGAGAAACCAAGTACTGCTTATTATTTTTCTATTAAAAATACCTTTCACATTAAAAGCACTACTCATAGAATATTCAAACAGATGCTGGAATTCTTTGTTCTCAAACACATAATTTTTTCTTACAATAATCACCTGTGCACTGTATCGTGTGTTCACCACCCCAAGTCAACTCTCCTTTCATTACCATTTACCCCCTTTACCCTCCTCTGCCTCATCCCACCCTCCCTCCGGCAGTCACCATACTGTTGTCTGTGTCAATGAGTCTTTCTTTTTCTCTTTGCCTAATCCCTTCACCCTTCTCACTCAGCCCCCACATCCTTCCCTCTGACAGCTGTCAGTCTGTCCTCTGTACCTGTGACTCTGTTTCTAGTTTGTTTGTTAGTTTATTTTGTTCATCAGATTTCCACATGTAAGTGAAATCATATTGTCTTTCTCTGACTGGCTCAAATACTTTGTAAATGAGTAAAATCTTCATTTCTACGAGAACTTCCACTTATATATCATTTCAAAACTCAGGACCTTTAAAAGACCTGAGTTGCTCAATATTGCCAAAGCACATTCTTGGAGATATTTCACATATTTATGGATTCTCCCTAAATTCTGTAAAGTCTTCAGGCAAAGAAGACAAAACTAGCATCCAGGTTGAGGCAGAGCATCATTTCTGCCAGTAACATCATGCCTAGTCAGGCCTAAAATGTTTGCCAAGACCACACAGAGACTAGAAGGTAACTTGGATTTATAATTCTTTCTACAACTGGAAACCATTCTGAACCTCTGATTAAGTCGGAGAAAGGGAAGAGGGGCCAAAACCCGAAACCATTAAAGCTTAGAGATAATTATTATGGAAAACTAACAAGCATTTACCTAATGATTCCCCAGAGCCACTCCTAAAAACAGAAATGAGAAGTTTACACCACCCACAACATGACAATTCAATGCAGTCAATAACCAAGGAAGAAAAATCCAGTTCTAAAATTTGCTAATAGCCTGATATTACTCCTTTCAAATGTCCAAATAATTGGCTACATGATTATAAAGCCAAATATATAATTGGTTTATGCTCTATCCTTAAGATACTAGCACCAAATTAAAATCATTGTCCTGAGAAATATTGTTATCAGTAATTCTTTTTGTATCATCTATTTTATAATTTTTACTACTGCAGATTGCTGTCTCTAAGTCCACAAAGGGAAATGCTCAACATGATATGATGCAAAAAGTCCAAGATGCACACAAATTAATCTCTCTAGGATGTAATCACTACATGTATAAAATGGAAGGGTATATCTGGTGTTTAAAATCTCTCCCAGCAATCAAGCTTATAAAACAGTTTGTTTTCAAATGCCAGAAGAGAAAGGGAAGGAGGCTTAATGTTCTGGGCTGGCAATACCTCAGCTGCCCAAGCTGTAGCCATTGAGCCTGTATATTTATTGACAAACAGCTCTAGAATCATAACTTGCAAACGTGCCACGAATGTGGTTTTGGTGTGCTAATGTGTTAAGTGCACGCAGCAGCTACATCTAGATCTCTTCCATCTCTAAAAGAAGGGAGGGCATTGAAAAGACATCCTCTGAGTCCTTTTAACTCACTTTTCTAAGAATCTATAATTTTATGAATAGTACTTCCTACAGAGAAGTCTTCTCATCCACTTTAATAAGTGCAAGTTTTTGCTCAGGAAGGTTAAAGGAGCACTCTGGACACATCCCTGTACTCTGAGGGACCCGGCAAGGCTGTCCAGGGGGGCAGTAAAGGGCCCGTGACCAAGTCCCTCTGGCTGGGCAAAGTGAAATTTATCCTTTACTTGTTTGTGGAAGAAGACTATGTAAACTTGACAACATGAACTACCATTTCTCTTTAACACGTGGCTCATGGATTTGGACCCAGTTTTCCAAATAGGCACAAGATGTTTCCTTGTTTCTGGGAAGTTTTTACCTCCTTCTAAATCACTTCCTAAAGGCATACTTCTCATTTGTCCTAAGGAATGATTGCCTTGCTACTGCTTCTAAACCCAATCATTAGCCCCTTTTTGAATGCAAAGTAATATGCTCTAATTGTTCCTTTGATGACTCTACTAAGTCAAAACCCTATGGGAATCACAATCGTCTCATCTTTCAGGCTTCTAGGTGCTTGCACTTGCAAATGCCTGAGTAGTTAATTCTACGGGGAAATATGTTGCCATCTAGTGATCAGATAGGGAATCACAGCTGTGCCTTCTCCCCCTAGACTAGGTAGGGCACAGTGTCGCAACAGAGACTTCGACGGCGTGCAAGAATCGGAAGAAGAGGAATGGAATAGAAATCACTGAGGCAGGAATGTTACTCAGTTGTTTGCTATGTATGACATTCTGCAGAGTCATTACTAAAAGATGTGCGTTATAACAATGCCAACACGGCATGCCCACTCTCTTGGGGTCACTTCTTAACTTCAGCCTATCATTGTTATGGTCATATAGTTTCCAGAATAAGTGTCTTTACATGGAACATTTAAGATCAATGAACCATGTCTTTGGTGCATTAAAAGGTAATGAGATCTTTGAAACATAATTCCAAACATTGCACTATAAAATATATTTACTTAAAAATGTGTCATTTTATTGACTCCAAGGGATACCCTGCTCGTATGCTAGTAAAGTGTTGAATATTTTAAAACACAAGAGGGAAAAATAGATGAAATAAATAGCATGCTGTTAAAGAGTAAAGCATTCCTAACATGGGACCAAAGTGTTCCTCACTGCCAGGAAAAAGTACCTCACTGTATTTCTAGTTTTATCATGGCATCATGCAAATATCAAGAAGATAAGACCCACTGGCCTGGGCCAGGTGAGATGCCCATACTGTCCTGGCGGATTAGGCCCAGTTTTTCCCCCTCTGGACAGTTCTACAAAGACAAGGAATGTGCCTGAGGCACCCTTTCACCTCCACCCACCATCCCCATCCATCAGCACAATGCTTGGCGTGTCATAGGGAGTTATTTCTATCTCTACAATCAAAGTTTTGGAGATTTTTATTTACAATGGAAAAAACACTCTCTTTTCTATAATTCACTGCTCCCTTTCTGAGATGTCCTACCTGCAAGTTGTGCCTTGACGTATTTGATATCCACCTGGCTGTCTCCTAAACTCTTTAGAATCTTGAGTATTCATATCCATATGCTCTCCTACCCATGAGGGATTCCTGTAACAGGCAGGGATTTATAGTCCATGCACCACTTGAACTGGATACAGAGGGTGGAGATGGAAAGCTCTTGATTCTTAGTATTTTCAGTTGGTAGTATTAATAGTCCACAAGGAGATTTCAACGCTGTAACACATAAGAGACTATTTGCAGTTTAAAACCAGTGCTTTTGGAGTTATGGAATTGGGCCACAATGAATAGCATAACACAGTGTGGTTCAAAAAAATGTACTTCATCTTCAAATAGAGCACAGGAAACTTCTTCCTGTCCAGTGGCTTGTAGGTAAACCATGACATTCACGTGTCAACAGACACCATGTAACGCCCATCCCTGCGCTCCAACCAGCTCTAACAAGGCTCTCACTATGGAGTGTGGTGGACTTCAGCGAGACTGCTCAGACACCCCGTTCAACAAGTAGATAGTATGAAAGCCTTTAATCTCTTTGTGGAATGAAATGAATTCTTTTTCTCTAGTGGCTCGATTTGGATTCAAGTCAGTAATTTTTCCATAACCTACAGTAAACTTCTCATGAAACTACTACTCTCAAAGTACAAAGACTGTAACAGGGTAGAAGGGATTCTTTTTTAACCAGCGCCCCATGTGTACCTACAACCCTGCTATTCGTCTCCCGCTCACAAAGCCACAACAGTTTGTCCCTAAGCCAATTAAGTGTGGGCTAGAGCCCAAGAGGTATACCATGATTACGACCTTCCGATTTAAAGATGTTTGAAGAGTAGGAAATGACAACGGACAACAAACTGTCATGGATATTTTGGGCAACAAATCAAGCAGTATTTGTAATGAATGCTGAAAGGGGGTCAGGGCCCTGTGACCTCGGTTCAGATCAGACTCTTTTACTGTAACATACTCTCGGCAGTCCCTGCGCCTCTCTGATCTGTTTCTTCCTGTGCACACAGAGGTGCTCTCTGTTAACCTAATGGCCCAAACTCTGATTTTGGTATACAACTAACCTCAAAAAGAGCAACAGTTTTCAAAGTAATTTTGAATGTCTTTTAAGAAACATTCTTGTGACAATTTCAAGAGTCGGGGGTGTAACCTATAAAGATTTTAAATTTAGAAAGGACTTGGTTACTGAGATTAGGGATCAAGTGGTACATTCAATAACACAAACACACAATTCTGTTTTGTGAAACAGAAAATGGGATTTTTGAGCAATGACAGTATCAATGGCATTGATGCAAATTGAAACCACAATGAGATACCACCTCACACCTGCCAGAATGAATGGCTACCATCAATACATCAACAAACAAGTGCTAGTGAGGAGGTGGAGAAAAGGGGGGAGTCTCATTCACTGTTGATGGGAATAAAGATGGTGCAGCCCCTGTGGAAAACAGTATGGACTTTGCTCTAAAAACTAAAAATGAAACTGCCATTTGACCTAGCAGTCCCACTTCTGGGAATATATCTTAAGAATACCAATACAACAATCAGAAAGAACACAAGCACCCCTTTGTTCATAGCAGTGTTATTTACAATAGTCAAGATCTGGAAACAGCCCAAGTGCCCATCAGTAGATAAGTCAGTAAAAAAGTTCTGGTACATTTACACAATGGAATACTACGCAGCTGTAAAAACAAAACAAAACAAAGAAACTAGGAACTCCTAACTTTTGTAACGTCATGGATGGACCTGGAGACTATTATGCTAATTTAAATAAGCCAGTCAGAGAAAGACAAATACCAAATGATCTCACTCGTATGTGGAATCAAATGAACAAAATAAATTGATAAAGAAAATAAAACCAGAGGCATAGATATATGGAACAGATTGACAGATCTCAGAGGGGAGGGGGTGGGGAGACAGGAAGAGATTAGCCACAGAACATATACACATTTATGCATTACCCATGGACACAGATGACAATGTGGTGAAGGCTGGGGTGGGGACTGGGTGGAGGGGGGGCAAAGGGGGGACATGGGGCACATCTGTAATAGTGGCAACAGTAAAAAATCAAAGTATGGAAAACAAAATAAGTTTTTAATATCAGTTTTAATAAATCAATCTATACAATTGCATACCTGGAAAAATGTTCATAGGAATGAATTTTATGTTTACTATTGACCTTAAGATATCTAATATTATTTTAAGCACATTTCATATATTTTAAAGGGCTAAAACATTTAATGATTTATCTTTTCATTGAGTTAACAGATATTTGTTAAGGGCCTTTTCCATGACAAGCACAGGTTTGGGAACGGTCTGCTTGTGATTTACGACACAGGTTAAACTGAGAGGCACTCTTAAACCTGGAATAAATGAATAAACCAGCAGAGAGCTACTAAAAGCTTACGGATTTTATACTTTCTTAGAAACAATTACCTATTTTAAGCCACAAAGTACTCTGAGTTTCATAAGGAAATTAGACAAAGGATATTTGAAATACATATACTAAAGCACATATTTTATTCAGTGAAAAAGTATCAGAACAAAAATACAGATGACTTTAAAAGGGGGGAAAAAGAAAAAGAACAACCATTAACTCCAAACACCCCAATCTTGTCAGTTGAAATAAAAAGTATTTAAAGTATATAGTTTTTGTATTGTTGTTCAGTTACAGTTGTCCCCATTCCCCCCCTTCCCGGACCAGTCCCCGCTCCCAAAGACAATCCCCTCCTCATTGTCCTTGTCCACGGGTCCTTTGTACACGTTCCCCTTCTTTCCCCATTATCCCACTCCCCTCTCCCCTCTGGTCACTGTCAGTTTGTTCTTTGTTTCCATGTCTCTGGTTCTTTTTGCTCATTTGTTTGTTTTGCTGGCTAGTTTTTAATCAGTAGCTATTTTATAAACGGCAACAGAAAGTCATAGTTAAAACAGGCATTGTCATTCGACCACATATGTGCAGAAAGGCAAATGCTGGGTGGGACACATGGACGTGCTCCATCCCACAGCAGTGACTTAATTTACGCTACCTGTATTACGGTGATCTAGCCTCTCTAGATCCACCTAACCAGCACACTACTGGGTATTTACCTCACCTTTCCTAAGCGTAAGCTTATCCTATTGACTCTTATCATACTACGAGAGGCGGTCACCAGCCTGAGCCATGCGGAACAGGTGAGAAACGGAGACACACAGGAAGTCAAGTCACACAGGCAACACTCTCTCCACTTGTTCCTTCTTCTGCTTCTTCTGAAAAGGAACAAGGGGAGTTGTGGATTTCTCAGAATTATAAACTATAGTTTTAATCCAAACTGGTTTTTTTCCAATTGGAAAAGAATTGACACTTGGAATGGCAGTTCTACTTTACTATAAGATTATTATTGATCAAGACTAAATTAACAACAGCAGAATGTTACACTTATAATAATAGTGTCTAATAGAGGGATTCGAAATGGAAAGGTTTTCTAACTAGCCCAGAGCTAACCGACCCAGGAATCCAGGTCGCCCCCACTCCCAGTCATTTTGTTCCCTGTGACCCCTCTCAGGTGTGACTTGTCCAGAGGAATCATTTGTGACCAACTGTTGCTGAGCCACATTGTTCACACTCTGACTAGTCTGACATGTATGTTTCCGATAATCTCTCTGCTAAACTTTTAGTTCCTGGGGCTCAAACCCTCACTTATCTTTGTATTCTCAGGTCCTGTTAAGCATATAAGTGCTCGATAAATGATGACTTAGGTAAATGAATGATCTCATGATTGCTTAAAACCAAGGTGATGGTGAGTTAGTTCCCCCAAGAATTTTCAAATACCTTAAGCTTATAACCAAAGGAATGAAAAAAATAATCTGGCTTGCTTTTAAGAAATGTGTGATGTTCGATAGTATAAAAATAAAAGAAATACTCAAGAATAAGTTTAACAAGAGAAGTTCAAGATTTGTACACCAAACACTACAAAGTATCATTGAAAGAAATAAAGATCTCAATAATTGGAAAGACATCCCGTTTATACTAGATTGGAAGACTTAATATTGTTAGTATGACAATATCGTTTAAAGTAATCTAATGATGCAATGCAATCCCTATGAAAAGGTTTCCTGGCTTCTTCCTGGTATAAATTGGCAAGCTGATCCTAGAATTCCATGGAATTTCAAGGGATCCAGAGTAGCCAAAATAATCTAGAAGAAGAAGTAAGTTAGAGAACTTATACTTCTCAGTTTCAAAACTTACTAAAAGCAACACTATTGAAAGCCATGTGGTATTGGTATTGGCATAAATACAGATACATAAAGCAATGGAATAGAGCTGGGAGTCCAGAAAGAAATCCAAATATATGTCATAGATATATAACACACACAACTGATTTTCAGCAAGGGTACTAAGACCATTTAATGGGAAAATAATTTATTAACAATTGGTCGAATAAATGGGGCAACTGGATATTCACATGCAAAAGGATGAAACTATAACCCTTCTTCAAACTACATACAAAATTAACTCCAAATGGATTAGAGAGCCCTAGTTGGTGTGGCTCAGTTGGCTGGGTGTTGTCCCGCAAAACAGAAGGTGTCCAGTTAATTCCTGGTCAGGACACATGCTTGCACTGTGGGTTCGGTCCCTGCTTGGGGCACTTACAACAGGCAACCAACTGATGTGATGTTTCTTTCCCTCTCTTTCCCCCTCACTTGCTCTCTCTCTAAAAAAAGTCTTAAAAAATGGATTAAAGACATAAGAGCTAAAACTATAAAACTCTTAGAAGAAAGCACAGGTGTAAATTATTCTCTGTGACTTTGAATTAGACAATCGTTCTTAGATATGACACTCAAAAACAAGCAATACAAATAGGTAAATTAGACTTCATAAAAATTAAAATAATTTGTATTTCAAAGGACATTCTTTGGAAAGTAAAAAGAAAACTCACAAAATGGGAGAAAATATTTGCACGTGTATAGC
>VMDR010030846.1:0-12234 GCA_007922815.1 Macrotus californicus
ATTAACAGAGAAAAGGTAGTTCAGCACAAATTCCATTACAGATCACAAAGCACCCACAAACACTGTTAGATAAAAAAGCCCATTAGTTTTCATTATTGTTGTTTTATAAGAACATGAAGTCTTAGTACAAATGGTACTAAATCAAAATTTTAAATTACAAATAGTACACTGAATCAAGAGTTAATAACACTTTAGGCACTCAGGTAATAGTTACTGAGGGGTTCCTTTTGTAGTCCTCAGCCTCTTCCTGAGCCTTTAATTTTTTAATTATCTTTTCCTATTAACTCTATGTGGTAACTGCCATTCAGATAACTTCATTTGAAACTTCAAATATAGCAGATCTTAAAGCTTTCTACTACACTCTCCCATTACCAAAACCTTGAGAAATTGTTGACAAGTATGAATTTTCTCCCTAGAAAAATATACCATCACAGAATTTTATAGGTACGTCATGGTAATCCATTATCTTCCAGAATAATTTTCATGCAACTTCAAAACCCCAATGTAGAAACTCCTATTCAAAAGTATCTTGGGCAGGGTAAAAAGATGAAACTGGATTTTATCATTGCTTTTCAATTACCTGTGATTTTATCTGGATTAAAAAAAACTTGGTTTACAAAATTTTAGAGGAAAAAGATTCACGTCTTTCAAAAGTGAGAAATCAAAAATTTAAACTTATCATTTAATTTTAGACTTAATTTTTATTAAATAACTATTTCTACCATTTTGAAAATGCCGTGCTTAACCATTTTTTCTCATATCAGTGATATATACATATTTCCAATTTCTACCTAATTAAGAAAAAACACCTGTCTGCTTTGTAAGTGGTCCTTAACTTGGGCTTAATGATTGTATACTGGGCCAGTAATGAAGGATAGTTTTAGTAGGAGAGAAAAGGGTGGTATTATGAGACTATTCCGTCTGGTTAGAATCCTATTACAACTACGTTGGATTGTGATGGCTAGATTCTCAGTCCCCAAGGAGGCTATGTAGGGCAACATCAGTGCCACACCATTGTTAAGATCTTACTTATATCGCACACACCACCGAACCCAGCCTAAGCAAGGACAAGAAAGGTAAATTCTTTGCACCTGACAGTAGACGGAGCCCCACAGCCTACCCATCCGAATGGGAGAAGTTAAAGCACTATAGGAACCAAGTACATCCAATTTCTTAAATATCACTTTAAAACTAACATTTTCAGAATGTCATTCTTAAAGTGAGAAGTATCCATAAAAGAGAATTATAACTAAACATAAAGCTCCAATTTTAATGAAAAAAAGTCGATAGTACTGATATTTTAGAAAGCTACCCTTTCCATTAAAGGTAAAACTAGCACTGAACTTTGTATTTTAACATTTGTAACTTGAAAGTTAAGAACTTAAAGATTATAACATTTAAAATGTTATATATCTGCCTCCTCCTCAAATGCTTAAATTTCTGTCTTTTACCCCTAATGGGACTCATTTATCTCATATTTACAGCTGATACTCTATTGATTTCCTATGATTTGAGAATTACTTCTGTAACTCATTAAGTCAAAACCGTCAAGGGTTGTTACTTTTTGATTTTAGCAAGTTACAATGTATTACATTATAGCAATTCAGACATTTAATCCCTGACATCTATGACCTCAAGCAAGTCCCTCACTTTATTATAATCTTAAATTGCTTTCAATCCTACAACAATCAAAAAATTACTAAATCCTAAATTTCACAAAAATTCATTTGAGGGGAAGAGGGGACTTCTACATAGTTTCTTAAAAATTAAGAGGCCTGCCTAATTAAGTCAGTGTGTTCAGATTGTATTATAAAAATTGATTAAATGGGAGTACATTGTTATTTTCCCAGGGTTAAGATGCAGAATTTGTCAAGTCCACCACAGAAGCAAAATATGGTAACAATTACCAGGTATAGCTTCACTTGACAATTTTGCAGATACATTTTCATCATGAAATCCTTTAGTGAGGATGTGCACACAAAACTGTCCTCATCTAAATCTGCTCCATCTTTCAGATCAACATAGGATTTTACTTTTTCTAAACTAGACACTCAATTCAGGTTCTGGGTCACTCCAGCCTAAAAGACACAATAACTAATGTCAATCAAAGGCAAAAGTTTATTTCAATCCTTTCTTTTTGTAAGAAGTACATCATACTTCAGCAAATTATCAAAGTTTTTGTTTTTCTAAGGTTAACTCAGAATTCAATTATCTTTATTTATGCTTAGTATATTTTCATAATTGTGTAACATACTACTGCCAATATTGTGATCTATACAGCCACTACTACTTGCATGAACCACAGGGCTGTAAAGCAGCTGTTTACATTCTTGTATTAACTTTAGTCTCTATTCCTGAGGTGTTTCACTGATCAGTTTTGGTTGATGTGAAGTGAAACAAATTCTAAACAGATGACAGAAAAAGGTGATGTGAAGGGAAAAGAAAATCCCTTATTGTACCTCAAAAACAGGGATGCCACGTGTTACAAACTCATGATATCCACTGAAACTATGTCAAAATTATGTCAGTGAACAAAAATTATCTGTAAAATTTAACAAGCATATTGATACTTTAGTTGAACTAAACTGATTTCAGGTTGTACGTAGCTCTTGGGACTGCCCAAGACTGAACTAAAGCCTCACTTTACTACATTTCTAAAGTGAACTGTAATGCTATCTTGCTTGTATCAAGGCTCTCCCCTTCCTTGGCTATAAAACAAGAACTACAAATTAATTTCCAGGGCAATGTAACACCAAGACCCCAAATTTAAAATATTATCTGTAAAACTTATAAACAGAAACAAAAATAAAACCAAAAGACAAGATTCTGCAGTGATAAGTATTTTAATTTTTATAAACAAATCACTTATTTAAAGATAAACAAATGGCACCATTCTACGGCTAAAGTTGATACAAGCAAAATAAATTAAGAGGTTCTGTCTCCTCTGCTGAAAGTCAGTACTACAGACAATCTCCAGTACTACATATACTTATTTTAGCTTATCTCTATAGTTTGTTTTAAGGCACTAGTCTCAAAATTAACATTTGACTGTCACAACTATTTTACTTTTAAAAGGTAAACAACCCAAACAGTTTAAACAGCTTTATTTTCAAAATCCACATTACAGAGCATAATTTCTACATTTAAAATTCTTACAGTACCAAATAGAGGTATAACAGTACAATTTTCCACAAATTTGCAGGACACAAATCCAGCGACTCCTCGACTTCCTTGAACTGTCAATACACTGCACCTGTTTAAATGGCTGTACCTGAAAACCAAGGTATGCAATTCCTTAGGATTAGAAGTCATCAAGTTATACTCTCAAGGATCTGGGGGAAATGAGAGGAAGATTCTATTATCCTTATGTCTGAACCCGACTTCCACGACAAGGCAAAGCCACAGCTATGATAAGATGTCTATTAGCTGTACACATTTAAAATACTGAAACCCACCCAAATTAGACATCTCAATGTTGAGATTTCCTTAGTTCGGTTATGAATAAGAAAGGACCCTCTTTCAAAATTTAGTTCTTTAACATCTACTTGAAGTGGATGTTTTCTTCCTCCACTCCCGTGTTTAGAAACTAGAAGGCAAGCGAACCTAAATTTTATGTAAAAAAAAAACAAAAAACAAAAAAAAAAACCTCTGATAATTACAGGCTTTAGGAGAGCCACATACTCCTGAGTAAATAAATAAAATAGGTAAGTCTGCAACCTACTCTCAAGGACTAAAGAAAAACTGAGGGGCGGTAGCTTAATTACCCTCCGACTAACTAGAACTGGGAGGAATGAATGCAGAAAGTAAGTCCCATCTGCTATGCAAGTCAAGTCGTCCGGGCAAGCACGCAGTCCCCTCAACACTCCGTGGCAGGGAAGGGGTACAGCCTCAGAGGCCGGCCGTCGACTCTGCAGCCCCCGGGGGGCTCCACGTGGGCCCACGGAGCCCACAGGATTTCCAGGCCACCGGGAAGTGAAACGCCCCACAGAGCACAGAACCTGAACTCCCGGGCGCCGGGGGCGCGCGAAGACCGGAGTGGCCCTAGAGCGCCACCAAGCGGTCCGCGGAGCGGCCTGCAGGCGGGTCCTCCCCGGCACCAGGCGCGCCGCACCCCCACAGCCACCCCACAGCCACCCAGCCCGTTCCCCTCTCCGGATGCACAAGGCCCAACCCGACAACTGAGACCACAAAATGGCTGCCGGCAGCTTCGTCACGTGACCCCTTTGTGCCTTTCGGGCTCCCGAATTCCTTGGGACCCGGGTACAAGTGGCGGGGGTCTACGGGTGGCCTCAGACAAGGCCCCGCCAGGCCGCGGCGGCTCGGGGTCTAGGCCAGGGAGGCGGGGTAAAGGCCGGGCCGGGGACTTAGAGTCGGCGGCAGAGAAGATGGCGGCCATTTTGTGTGGGTTTGGTGCTCCGCCGCCGCCGCCGGCAGCAGAGAGCGAGCAGGGCCTGGCAGTGGGTCGGACAGGGGAGTTAACACGTACCGACTCCTCTTCCTTCTCCATTCCGGTGGGCATCTGCGGCACGGCCCGGTTTATCGAAGCGTATTCGTGCAGGTCGGGCAAATCCTCGCAGCGGAAAACCGGCAGCGGCTTCGAGGCGTCTAGCGCCCGCGCCCGAAACGACAGTTTACTCATCTCAGGCGCAGCAGATACCTCTCCGCTCTGGGGAAACGGCCCCGGCCAGCGGGATCATGGAGAACCGGGGGTTCGGTCCCCACTCGCCTACCGCTGCCGGGGACTTGAGGGGCGGAGCGCAAGCCCGCCGTCCGGGCCCTCACAGCAGCCGGGAGGGTGGGAGGCTGTGCCGCTCCGCTCCTCTCTCGCTCGCTCTCTTCAATACGCCATGGCCAACATGGCGGACATTAAAACTCCACTGTGCGCTCTTCAGCCAACCCCAGCCATTCCCCACACTGCATCGCGCAGCGGCGCGGGCACGCGGAGGGGGGGCGCGGGCTCGAGCGGGCGCCGGCAAGGAGCGCGCGTCCCGCCAACCCCGGCGCCCGCCGGCCGCGTGGGCCGCGCCTGGCTGCTCGTGGCTCCCGCCCTCGGCCCGCGGCGCTGCAGGACTGCACGGGTCTACGGGCTCTCGGACGTCGGGGCTCGCTTTCCGCGCACTGTCCCTTATTCGCTCTCGCTCCCTCCCAGCGCCGCTGGCGGACAGGTGAAGGTGCTGGGCAGCTTTCTGCACCCGCAAAGCTCTTTGAAGGACCGCGGCGGTAGAAGTGCAGGGCGGCACCACTACCCGGGGTCGCCTCTCTCGGGCACCTGCCCTCCCGCCCGGCCGGCGCGAGGAGCGGTGTGGACCCGGGGCCACCACCGCGGGCTCCTGGGCACAGACGGTGGGTGAGGCATCAGATTCGCCAGGCTTTAGGTCTTTAAAACAGAAAATGCAAACGAAATTAGGGGCAACATGCTACTCATGTGAACTTTTGCCTGCAGTTATTTTTATGTCTAATGAAACTCTGGATTATTGGCTTCCTATCACATCATTGGTCAGCCCAGCATAAACGGCTGTCATCCCACTCTGATCCCAAGTAAGTTTTTTCTTAAATTCTGCATTTTACCAACCCATATTTGCTCTTTTATTATAATTGAAGCAAAGGGAGTAATAATCATTGGACACTGTAACCTTCAGGAAAAAAATTAAAGCAAGACCTACTTCAAAATTTTAGAGCCAGTTCTTTATAGGTAGCTCATGATTTTCTGTTTGTACTGAAAGAAAATGCTACTTTACAGAGTTATAGGTTCACAGTTATTTTTATCATTTGTTCTGAGAAAAACTATAAAATTGAATCACATGAAGACCTGTACTACTCCTATCAACTTGAAAAAGGAAAAGGAAAAACTATTGTTAGAAGAGATATGGATGGATGTGATAGATTGTTAACTCTTGATTTCTATTACGAAAGAAAAATAGATATCTGCAGAGAGCTCTTTCCAGTGGAATATTTTAAAAATAAGTCTGGCAACAAAATTTCAAATGTTCACTAAGATACAAAATGTTTCAAGTCTGTTTTTCTCCCTGGCAGCTATATAGTAAAAATAACCAATTCTTTAATACTGGGTTGGATGGAAACTATTTTGCTTAAGGCACAGAGGCAAACTGCTACCTTTCAGGCTTCTTTATCTACGCCTTACCTGGTGGGGAGAAGACAGGGAGAACGTAGATGGTAGTTCTCCAAAGTTATCCTAAAACTCTAGTATTGACAACTCACTTCTGCTGGGCAGAGGGACTTCCACTGCATTTCCTGTAAGACTACGCACTTATTCATTCAATGAACAATCAGTTATTGAGCCCTGATGGCCTAAGTATGCTGAGTGCTTAGCACCTAGGAGGCTCCCGAGAAGGACATGTGGAGGGTGGCAACTGCTGCACCAGAGGTGTGTATTTCGATTAAAGCCCAGGCTATTGTGGCAACAGGCAGGAGTGGCACCCAATCTATGGAAGAAGGCTTTTTGGAGATGATATTTGAGTAAAAATTATGTAGGATAAGTATGGGTTAACCTTGCAAAATGAAGAGAAGAAAAGTATCTTAGGCAAGGGAAGCAGCATGTGCAAAGACTCAGAGCCCGGCACGTGCATGTCACAGTCTGGGATCCTCAAGAATTGCCCATTGAGCCATGGAATATGATGCCTAGTTACCAGGTTTCATAGTAGCCTATATTGTTGGATTTCTGAATATCATAGTAGTGAAACTTGTTTGAGGAATCCAAGACTGGATAGAACAAAATAGAGTCTTAAGCCATGAGTGAACCACCAAGGAAACAAATATATATATATACACTCTTAAAACTTCATTAAAAATAGACTATGGATAATATTTTCCACATCCTACATTAGTAATAGTGGGCACTATACAACTAAGATCTTTGTTCCCTAGAAATTCTAGAGTCACCTCCCACAGCAGATTGAGAGAGATTCTTATAAATTAAAAGCTTGCCTTTTACCTCTAATATGCCTGCTAAGAGGCATTTTCTTTCTGCATGAGTTCCCTGTCCAACTCAATGCCCTGGTCCTCCTGGGTTTCCAAGGACCCAAAAGCTGGAGTCCCTCTCATATTCAGTTCACTTCCTTCCCTCCTAAGTGGCGGGAGTGTAGCATTAGGGTTTTTTCTTCAGCTTCCTTTATCCAACCAAAAGGTTCCTCCCCAAAATGGCTAATCCTGCAGTCTTAATTTTTTCTATTCCCAACTTCAAATTCCCTCTGTCTAAGTATCCCTAACAATGGTGATGTGACATTTTCAATGTTACAAAGGATATGTATTAGTGTAAAGCTGACTGTACTAACTTTTCTGCAAAGGGAACTCTTGGTTGGGAAGGGTCTTGCAGTATTTAAAATGCTTTTAATTCATGCCATAACTATATACTGAATAGGTAACACACAGTACCATCATCATAGGGGACAAATAAAATACTAGTAAAGGGATACCCAATTAACTAAATGACCAGTGTGGTGAGATGCAGTGCTGTTCAGAAAGAAAGTTGTCAGTTCTACCTAGGTTGATCAGTCATCATGGAGAAGATAGCAGGTAATTTGGTTCTGAAAGATGACAAGGATTCCGGCTGGTAATGGGAATGAAATGGCAGAAGAAAGGGTATTCATGGAAGAGGGCAACTGTATAAACAAAAGGGTGGGGGATGTGCTTGAAGATGAGAAGGTTTATGTGGCAGAGTTCATAGGAGATTCTGACAACAACCCAGGTAAAACTGGTAAGAACTTGCGTGAAGGGAGTAGGAGTAGAAAGTAGAAACCTAAGTTTTAATGGCAAAAATAATTACTTATAGTATCATTACCCTGAAATGTGATTCATTTTGTTTCAAATACAGAACTTCTGCTTAAATAACAACAAAATGGAATGTCAAATGCAATGCTCTGACACTGCAGCCTGCTGTATATACAGACCTGACATATGGATCTGAATATTGGTTTATGTCTAATATGTGCCCAAGTCCTATTATTTCTTTGAAATTTTTTCTGGGATTTGCCTTATTATGTCCATTCCTATTGTCTTAACCATAGTCCCACTTAGAAACACCCTCCAGTCCAATTTATTTTTGATTGATTTGTTACTTCAATGAATCTTTATGAAGATCCTACTTTATAGGAAACTGTGCTGGTACTCTCCTAATAGTGGCTAGTGGGAACCCATGGTGTCTGGTAGAGGCTATGGGTCTCTGGGGATGTGAAGAACACAGGTTCAAGCCACCCTTCTGGGGTTCATAGTTCATGTCACCAAATCACCCTGCCCCTTTCCCAAATAATTTATAACTACTCTTTATTTTGACATTCTATATAGCCTTTTTTCTTTTCTTCTTCTTCTTCTTCTTTTTTTTTTGGCATGGCTGTCAAGGCCTAATAATTTCATCGCTCTCTGTCCGTCATTGCTTCTCATTACTGCCTAAGACAAGCTCTTCACTATGACTGGTAAATCTCATCTCTTCAACATCTTTAGAAATCAGAATGTCTTTCTTGCCTCCAGGTTTTCATTCATTCCTTTCTTTCTATTCTCTCTGTCTGGCTTCAGATCATCTACTTCTACCAAAATGCTACCTCACATTTTTGAGGAACGTTTTGAGGATTAAGTAAAGCACTCCACCTAAAGCATTTACAATGGTCTCTGGCCCACAGTAAACATTCAATAGATGTAAACTATTGTTATCCTTCAAAATCCAATTCAAATTTCACTTCCTTCATGAAACTTTCTTTGAGAGCTTAACCTGTCTAAGTCCTAATTTGCTAACCTGGAAGAATGAGACTGAGTGGTTAGGTAAATTCAAAATAATTCTTAACTGTACCAATATTTTTCGTCTCTGAACTCCTATTACACTTTTAATCAATAAGAATAACTAGCATGTAACTTTCAAAGAAGTTAAGTTCTCTTTGATATGACAATTTATTGAACATTTACTACGTGCCAGGCAATGTGGAAGTACATTTTAAATGCATTACCTCACTTAATTCTTATGACAGACCTATGACTATGGCCACTAAGCTGGCAAGAGGTGAGGCTTAAACTGATGCCAGAGTGAAGCCCCAGGAACTGGATTATAAAGTGAAGAAAGTGAGTGATCTAAAAGTGAGGAGAGAGAGAGGCCTCTTTCAAAGGCTTTACAATGAGGGAAAGGGAGAGACAGACAGAAAGAGGTAGCTATTCAGGGCACCAGTTTTGTTGTTTTTGAAGGTGGGAGAAATGTGGGTATGTTTGCTGAATCATGTAAATAGATTAACTTTAGGACCATCTTCCTCTGAAACAAGCAGGAAGGAGGGCAAAAATGATAGTGATCCAAAGAAGTTAAATTCTCTTTGATGTGACAAGATTTTTAAAAAATCATGACATCAGTTGTAGTAGCAGGAGACCAGATTCTTCATTCCTTCAAGCATTCAACAAATATTTATTGGATATTTACCAAAAGCTAGGCAAAGCATGGTTCCTATAGCCTCGTAGAGCTAACAATAAAATGAGGTACTGCATTTGTGTTTATTTCGGAAGATGTGAAACTAATTTCTTTAAAATGTGTGACTGCACAATGATCTCAACATTAAAATGTAATACAAAGCTGTAATTGAAAAGCATTGTGTAAAAGTACTAAATACTGAATATTTTCACTAAAAGTGACCATTTTTGACTTTCTGCTTTTTATTTTAATACTAAGTTATGTAAGAAATGGCATCAAATAATTCTTTCAACATACCTTAAGGAAAATAAAAACTGGAAGCTTTTTATGATGTGTTGTTTTTTTTCATTTAGGAAATGTTGGGAAGTAAAATACTGCAAAATTCATTGTAGTACATTTCATAGGGTTTCTCAGTAACAATACTGAACAGAGTTGATTTATTCATGGATTTCTATACCTAATATTTAAGAACTATGTTTGATATAAAATAAAATAATTCAGAATGTTTCCAGACAGACTTAGAGTCATTTCAATTTAACTGCATCTTCATTATACACTACTAAAACAAACTGTACCTGTCTGAGAAGGAATTAAGATTTCTAAAAATCCATGAAATGGTTCTAGCACTATTGGAACTAAAAAGAAATAGGGGGAAAAAAAAGAAATAGAATACATCTTATTATGTAATATAAAATCCTAAATTTACAGAAAATCCACTCTGAGCACAACAAGGAGCCAAAATTTACAACCTACTCACCCCCAGAAAGTCGACTGGGAAGTTCTGACCATTTTTAGGACTTGCCTTCCTTAATTCCCAATTCCATAAATCATATGATCTTTCCCTCACTATCCACAGGTAGGTGATGAGACCTCTATGGCAGCATTTTAATAAGGATGTTGGTGGAGGCCACTGGAGAGGTGTTGGGAGGCATAGACAGGAAATGCTTTGGAACATGAACAACAGCAATGTACTATTTAAGGAATGTCAGCCATTCCAGTTAAGTTACCATAAGAATAAAGGTCCACCTTAGAAAATAAGAAAAATTGAAGAATTCAACCATATATATTAAAAATATTCGGTAGTATTTATCTAAACTGCATTTCATTTAATTATTGTTACCTTTATTTAACCCAATGACTGGCACTCACTGACAGACTATTGTGTATAGTTTGTTGTGTTAGTCCAAAGTTGTGAGGGGCAGGAAGATAAAAGTGAAAGAATGGGGAGAGAAGGCTGACAAGGAGGACAGGGGTGGAGAGGGAAGAAAGGTAGCAACCTCTAAGTGCCTTACAAACTTGAGCACATAAAACATACTACTGGAGCATTAGTATTACTAAGCAAACATACACAACTCAGTATAGTATAAATGGTACATGAGTGGCGAAGGAAAGAAACTTAGAGGAACAAGAGAAAAACTGTTACTGAAGTAGAAATTTATAGTGAAAGGTTGAAGTCAAATACTATATTAGTGGGTGGTAGACAAAGATTGATAAGGAAGAGGATATTCAAGAGAGGGACTGTTGTGAGTTGCTATTGCTTTATGACTCAGGGAAGGAAATTATTTCTATTATCCTTCTGAAACTTGGGGCACAGAATTAACTTTTTTATCATCTAATAAGTTAATGTTAGTGAAATAAACATTTTACTATATTTATTCTTCTTTATAATACTTGGAGTAACAACATCGTGCCAATTGCTATCTGACTCCAGTCCCTCCTCTCTTTCAAAGGAGGGAAGGGAAAGTGATTTCTAACCAGAGGAGTGTGATTATAGGTATGAAGGATGATTCATGGAGAGACTGGAGAATGGAGCCCCAGAGAACACCCACATCCAGGTGACAGCAGAGGGAAGAGAGCAGAGGAGAAGCATGGAGAGGGGCCAGGTGATGTCAGAATTTCCAGGAGGTATTGAGAAGGACCAAAAAGAATGAGGAGGTCCCTGGAGATCACACCAAATACAATTTCAATAGGATGCTGTGGGTAGAAAATATATTCTGCATAGTTTAAACATGAATTGGAGGAGTCTTAGGCTGAGTGGTACCTGAAGCATGTTAATCGTTTACCAGGTAAGCCAAAGGCTATAAGATTTTGCAGTAACTTCCCAGGTCTTCCTAAGTATTCTTCTTGATACTTGCTCACGGGACTGAGAGCACTTTGAGGTTCAAAATCAATAAGAAGCATAAATGGTAGGTAGAAGATAGACAGGGGGAGGTTAAGAATAGTATAGGAAATGTAGAAGCCAAAGAACTCATATATATGACCCATGGACATGAACTAAAGAGGGGGAGTGTGGGGGGAAGGGGTGTGCAGGGCGGGGGCGGGGGAGGAGATGGGACAACTATAATAGTATAATCAATAAAATATATATAAAAAAAAGTGTTTCAAAAAAAAATCAGCTGAGCTTCGGACAGAGAGTAGCTAACATCATCAGCACCTCATGCATTAAGCGTCAGAAGAAGATACGTTTTCTTATTTCACAAGTCTTTGCAAAATCCCGTTGATAGGAGGAAGTAAAACAATCCCTCCCTCTTTAAATGTGCAGAAACTGGTAAACAAAAGACCAACCTGACTTGAGTTACTGACAAGGATATAAGCCACACCAGATCATAAGATTTCTTATGAATTAGGTTTCCCTAATTCAAACACTAGATTTTAAGACAAAAAAACAACAAAAGTATATCTGTGGTAGCACATATATTTGGATAGATATTTTGATTTTAACTGATTTGCTCAATCAGGTTAACATTTTGGTATTTTTATTTCTTCCACTATTTTTTGTTTTGTTTTTCACTTGCTTGTTTTATAATATTGTAGTAATACTGCATATTGTTTTT